>CM056050.1:353078897-353253897 GCA_029574335.1 Rana kukunoris | reverse complement strand
TCAGGGCCAATATGTCATGTTGTCATTCAGTAGTGGCAATGTGAACCTTCATGTAATGGAGTTCATTGAAATTCACTGAAATGCTTGCTGATCTCAGGTCACCTTTATGAAGAAGGAACCTGGACCAATAGTAGTATTGTAACATAAAGCTGTGTATTTACTGCACACAGCATGTTTTATGTCAAAGACTCCATGTTTGCTGAATGGAAAGTCTAATCACCTCAGAGAAATGCTGACACCTGTTCCTGGCATTTGTAGTAAGAGAAAGCTTGCCATAATGGTAGTACTGAACTGGGTGTCACCTTTTATTTGATGCTAGCAGATATTAGGCTTGAGAAGGAGGCAGATGAAGAACTATATAAGGTGACAGATGTTGTATTGCTGTCCCAAAAGAGCCTGCAGTCTCACCCCCTCCTGCCACAGCTGTTCTACGCGAGCCATCGCTTGTAGCGCTGAAATATTCTGCCTTCACTTCCGGTACTTGGCTGGTTAAAATCTCTGCATCCAGAAGCTGACTGACGAGGAGATCTTCGAATTAGTCAATTGCTGTAGAAAACCTGCTTACAGCCTCCATCATATTTAAGGGAATCATAATGCGTCATTTTAGATTCTAAAGATTCAATGGTTGTACTGTCAATGCTAAACTGTACTGTGTAATATAATTTACTGTCCTATGGTCAGGATAGCTTGGCTTTGAACATACATCGGTACATAATAAAGCAGCTATGAGGTGACCAGAATGCTAAATGTGGGATTCTCCATAAACTGCAACCCAAGCTTGACTTATGTAACATTACTGGGAAACAGTGTGGAGCTGGCGAAAAAATTCCAGCCTAACCATGCAGGTTTTTATCAGGGTCATCCATTGCCATTGTTTGACATACCACATTTTCACCCGTTATAGTTAATCACAGGTATTATAAAATAGATACCTTATGCCCATGGATAATCTTGGGGCTTGATCGTAAAGGTGTTTGTATAAACCAGGGGTGTCCAACCAGTGACCCGGGGGCCACATGTGGCCCGCGGAGCCCTCTGATGTGGCAAGCGACCTCCTGCTCTGGGATTGAATAGAATACTGTTATTAAAGGTTAGTTTATTACTAAAATCACAGTGTATGTATGGGCATATCTGTTTGTTACTGGGCTGCTTCCAAACTGACCTGCAGATGCAGAGCAGCGCTCCTGTGGGTTACCTGTACTGAGGCATATACTTCTGTTATTACCTGCAAGTTCGGTGAGCTTTCTAAAAGTGCACCAAACCTGCAGAATATTGCAAAATGCAGAAAAGCCAAAGGTACACTGCGTTGCACCCACTGTACGGGTAAACCTCAGCGCATCAGTGTGAAAGCAGCCCGACCCAATTGGACCCTTCATTCACCTCTAAGAAGTGGCAGATGTAAACTGACTTGTGTCCTACCTCCAATCTGATCCGGCTGTGTCTGTGTCTGCTCTGCATATGCAGAGCGGACATGGACCTGCCATCTGCCCGCCCCACTGATTGTGGCCTGCGACCAGTTACCAAGTCGCTTAAGTGGCTCTCACACTTCAAAAGGTTGGGCACCCCTGGTATAGACATTGGAAGACAACATGTGACAGTCAATATATTCTGGATGTCCTATACAGTACATGCTTCAACATGCGCAGAATTTCTCTCTTCTACTGTGTTGTGTGTGCTTCCGAAATGTGTTTTTAAAGCTACCAATTGTAACAGATTTATTTCGATCTATACAGCAATGTAAGGAGCAATGCACAGCATGTAGCCACCTATGGCATCTAATAAGAATTACTCTTTAACTGACTTGACTTTAGTGCATTTTGTTCTTTTTTCGTTAAATAATAATTTAAGTAAGGGGTTCACTTAGTGCCGGTTCACACTACCGCAACTTGGGATCCGACTTGTGTCGCCCCATGTTGCGCGACATGAGAAATTCAATTGAAGTGAATGAGAGCCGTCTTAATGCACACTACTGAAGTCGCTCCGACTTCAAAAAAGGTTCCTGTACTACTTCAATACCACTTCTAGGCAACTTGTACCCATTGATTTCAATTAAAGTCGTCTCCAAGTCGGATCACTGTCTTAACTGAAGCAACTTTACAGGAAGAGAAATTAGTTTACTAAGGCAAACCCCTCCCTCCCACAGAGCTCATTATTCTGTGATTGGGCACAGTCAAAGTCGCCTTTAAGTCACGTTGTAAGTTGCTCCAAGTCGCGCTGAAGTTACCTTGCAAAGTCGCGTTGTAAGTCGGGTTGCCCCTGTGTGAATCGGCACTTTCACTGTTCTGTTCACTTCCTGCTTGTCTGATTGTTACTCACCACCGTGAATGGAGGCTTTACTACGGTGGTCAGTAACGTGCTCGCCCCCTCCTGGGAACTACATCTGTGCAGCAGGACGCTCTCTACGTGTTAGAGACTTCAAGGAGGTGTGAATTACCGGGAGTGCCGCAATGCATACTGGGAAATGCAGTTCTTACATGAATGAGCGCCGCAAACCAGGAAGTGAATGAGAGAACAGAAACTAGAATGCCGGAGGTGATATAGATGAAGGAATTTAATAGGTATTTACTATTTTTTTTAACAGCGTAGATTACTGCGTCGGGCGTACGTACGTTCGTGAATTGGCGTATCTTGCTTATTTGCATATTTATAATGGGAACGCCAAATGCGTCCAGCGTAAATATGCACCCAAGATATATGCGTAGGAGACTTACGTCGGTCGTATCTTGGCAAAATTCAGGCGTATCTGATTTAAAGAATCAGCGCATAGATAGGATGGCGCACATTTGGACTTACGACGGCGTATCAGTAGATACGTCGGCGTAAGTCTTTGTGAATCTGGGCCATAGTGTCTACAAAATAGGGGATAGATTTATGGCATTTTTATTATTATTATTTTGTTTTTGTTTTTTTTACTAGTAATGGCGGCGATATGCGATATTTATCGGGACTGCGAAATTATAGCTGACACATCGGACACTTTTGACATCATTTTGGGACCATTGAGATTTATACAGGGATCAGTGCTATAAAAATGCACTGATTACTGTGTAAATGTCACTGGCAGGGAAGGGGTTAACACTAGGGGGCGATCAAGGGGGTTAACTGTGTTCCCTAATGTGTGTTCTAACTGTATGGCGGGTGGAAGTGACCGGAGGAATTGACAGATCGTGGTTCCTAGCTTGTAGGAACTCACAATCTGTCTTTCCTCGCCTCAAAGAACAGGGATGTGCCCACGATCACAACCGCTGGCCACGCACATAGACACCCCCGCAGTGCAGCGGGCACATGTGCGCACCTGCTATCCCACTTAAAGGGACTGGCGTACAACTACGATGGTTCACGGAATCATGCCGACCTGCCGCAGTATTATGATGGCAGCTGGTCGGCAAGTGGAACCTTTAATATCAATTTAAAGCGGAGCTCCACCCTAAAGTGGAACTCACGCTGATCAGAACCCTCCCCCCTCCGGTATCACATTTGACACCTTTCAGGGGGGAGGAGGGTGCAGATACCTGTCTAAAGACAGGTATTTGCACCCACTTCCGGCCCAGCATTCTCGGGCAGAATGCGGGCATGTTGTCACCTCCCATCGCCCCCCCCCCCACGTTGTGTGCTGGGAACACTGGGCTCCCAGCACATAGCGGGAGCCAATCGGCGGGCGCAGCGCGACTCGCGTATGCGCCGTAGGGAACCGGGCAGTGAAGCCGGAGCGCTTCACTTCCTGGTTCCCTCACCGTGGATGGAGGGGGGAGCAGCAGAGACGAGCGAACGCTCGTCCTCTGCTGCGGACGGCGCTGGAATCCAGGACAGGTACAGTGCGGAAAATAAGTATTTGAACACCCTGCTATTTTGCAAGTTCTCCCACTTGGAAATCATGGAGGGGTCTGAAATGGTCATCGTAGGTGCATGTCCACTGTGAGAGACATAATCAAAATTTTTTTTCCAGAAATCACAATTTATGAATTTTTAACTATTTATTTGTATGATACAGCTGCAAAGAAGTATTTGAACACCTGTCTATCAGCTAGAATTCTGACCCTCAAAGACCTGTTCGTCTGCCTTTAAAATGTCCACCTCCACTCCATTTATTATCCTAAATTAGATGCACCTGTTTGAGGTCATTAGCTGCATAAAGACACCTGTCCACCCCATACAATCAGTAAGAATCCAACTACTAACATGGCCAAGACCAAAGAGCTGTCCAAAGACACTAGAGACAAAATTGTACACCTCCACAAGGCTGGAAAGGGCTACGGGGAAATTGCCAAGCAGCTTGGTGAAAAAAGGTCCACTGTTGGAGCAATCATTAGAAAATGGAAGAAGCTAAACATGACTGTCAATCTCCCTCGGACTGGGGCTCCATGCAAAATCTCACCTCGTGGGGTCTCAATGATCCTAAGAAAGGTGAGAAATCAGCCCAGGACGACACGGGAGGAGCTGGTCAATGACCTGAAAAGAGCTGGGACCACCGTTTCCAAGGTTACTGTTAGTAATACACTAAGACGTCATGGTTTGAAATCATGCATGGCACGGAAGGTTCCCCTGCTTAAACCAGCACATGTCAAGGCCCGTCTTAAGTTTGCCAATGACCATTTGGATGATCCAGAGGAGTCATGGGAGAAAGTCATGTGGTCAGACGAGACCAAAATAGAACTTTTTGGTCATAATTCCACTAACCGTGTTTGGAGGAAGAAGAATGATGAGTACCATCCCAAGAACACCATCCCTACTGTGAAGCATGGGGGTGGTAGCATCATGCTTTGGGGGTGTTTTTCTGCACATGGGACAGGGCGACTGCACTGTATTAAGGAGAGGATGACCGGGGCCATGTATTGCGAGATTTTGGGCAACAACCTCCTTCCCTCAGTTAGAGCTTTGAAGATGGGTCGAGGCTGGGTCTTCCAACATGACAATGACCCGAAGCACACAGCCAGGATAACCAAGGAGTGGCTCTGTAAGAAGCATATCAAGGTTCTGGCGTGGCCTAGCCAGTCTCCAGACCTAAACCCAATAGAGAATCTTTGGAGGGAGCTCAAACTCTGTGTTTCTCAGCGACAGCCCAGAAACCTGACTGATCTAGAGAAGATCTGTGTGGAGGTGTGGGCCAAAATCCCTCCTCCAGTGTGTGCAAACCTGGTGAAAAACTACAAGAAACGTTTGACCTCTGTAATTGCAAACAAAGGCTACTGTACCAAATATTAACATTGATTTTCTCAGGTGTTCAAATACTTCTTTGCAGCTGTATCATACAAATAAATAGTTAAAAAAATCATACATTGTGATTTCTGGATTTTTTTTTTTTGATTATGTCTCTCACAGTGGACATGCACCTACGATAACAATTTCAGACCCCTCCATGATTTCCAAGTGGGAGAACTTGCAAAATAGCAGGGTGTTCAAATACTTATTTTCCGCACTGTAAGTGTCCTAATATTAAAAGTCAGCAGCTGCAGTATTTGTAGCTGCTGGCTTTTAATATTTTTTTTTGAGCGGACATCCACTTTAACTGAGGGTCAAGGGAAGTGAAGGCAGAAAAGGAAGGAGCAACAGGGAAGGAAGGGAAAAGAAGGAGAAAAATAAGGACAGAAAGGAGGTTTGGGGGACAAAAAAAAACAAAGGAAGAGAGCGTAACCTCAGCAAGCCTCTGATACAGATATGAGATATTGCTCATTTGTATTGTAAATGTTCAGTGGAATATCGAATTTGTTCCCAATAGAACCATCTGGCTGTGTGTTCTCCTGCCTTTTACCCAAGGGCAGAGGTGAGGTTTTGCATAGTCTGCATATCGTTCATCCTGGAAAACCATTGCCTTAGCATTGGCAGGCTCATTTGTTTCCAGTTGCTTGGGATACATGCCCTAGCAGCATTTAATAGATGGATCAGAAATGACTTCTTGTAACGTTTCCTTGACAGCGATGTTAAGTTAAATAGACAGCCACAGGGTTGTTAGAAAAAAAGATATCAATGATGTTGGGTGGCCTGTTGCAAGAGAGGGCACAATATGGGGCAGTGGTCATCAACCATTCCTGCAGGGCCCACTAACAGGCCAGGTTTTATGTATTACTTTGAGGAGATGCAGACTAGAATACTGCAATCACTAGAGCAGCAAATGATATCACCTGTGATGTATTTCAGTTATCCTGCAAACCTGGCCTGTTAGTGGGCCCTGCAGGACAAGGTTGATGACCACTGACATGGGGCATTCCCAAAAAAAAAGGGTGCCCGTATGGGTATTAGAAAATGTATTTATTTCTTATTACTTTCCCTTAGTTATTAAAGCGGAGGTCCACCCTAAAAAAAGAAAAAAAAAAAAAAGCCAAACAGGCTCCAAAAAAAGAGAAAAAAAAAAATGCTTTTTATACTTACCAGAAATAGCTGTTACTAGGCAGATCTTCCTAATCTGCCCCTTCCTTGTCCGCGGTGCTTCTCTGTCTCGTCCTCCTTGTGTTGTCTTCTAGGGAATGGGGCGTGCTGACTTCTGGGAACCGTGTGTCTCTCAGAAGTCAGCCACCCATTCACAAAGTGCCGCGACTCTGGCATGCGCAGTAGGAAACGGGCAGTGAAGCCGCAAGCCTGTTTTCCTTTAGTGAGGATGGCGGCGCCAGGACCTGCTATGATCGACGGATTGGCCTCAGGCAGCTGACATCACGGGCAACCTGGACAGGCAAGTGTGCTTATTAAAAGCTTAATAAAAGCTTATACAGTGTTTGTAGCTGCTGACTTTAAAAAAAAAAATATATATATAAACTTTACAAATAACATGCATGTTATACGTACCTGCTCGGTGCAATATTTTTTCAGGAATTGTGGAGAGATGAGTCATAAGAGGGCCAATGAGAGCTGGGGGTGTGCCTCTGTGTAAATCCAGGAAGTGAACAGGCAGCAGCTTCAGCTGCCCACAGTTAACCACTTAAGACCCGGACCAAAATGCTGCTAAAGGACCTTGCCCCTTTTTGCGATTCGGCACTGCGTCGTTTTAACTGACAATTGCGCGGTCGTGCTTTGTGGCTTCCAAACAAAATTGGCGTTCTTTTTTCCCCACAAATAGAGCTTTCTTTTGGTGGTATTTGATCACCTCTGCGGTTTTTATTTTTTGCGCTATAAACAAAAATAGAGTGACAATTTTGAAAAAAATTAAATATTTTTTACTTTTTGCTATAATAAATATCCCCCCAAAATATATATAAATTTTTTTTTTCCTCCGGCCGATATGTATTCTTCTACCTATTTTTGGTAAAAAAAATCGCAATAAGCGTTTATCGGTTGGTTTTCGCAAAATTTATAGCGTCTACAAAATAAGGATAGTTTTATTGCATTTTTATTAATTATTATTTTTTTACTACTAATGGTGGCAATCAGCGATTTTTTCCGTGACTGCGACATTATGGCGGACACTTCGGACAATTTTGACACATTTTTGGGACAATTGTCATTTTCACAGTAAAAAATGCATTTAAATTGCATTGTTTACTGTGAAAATGACAGTTGCAGTTTGGAAGTTAACCACAAGGGGGCGCTGTAGGGGTTATGTGTTCCCTGTGTGTGTTTACAACTGTAGGGGGGTGTGGCTGTAGGTGTGACATCATCGATCGCGTCCCCCCTATAAAGGGGATGACGTGATCGATGCTGCCGCCACAGTGAAGAACGGGGAAGCCGTGTTTACACACGGCTCTCCCCGTTCTTCAGCTCCGGGGACCGATCGCCGCACTCCAGCGGCGATCAGGTCCGCGAGTCCCGCGCTCACGGAGCTTCGGACCGGGTCATGGGAGTGCGCCGTGGCACGCGCCCGTGACCCACAGCTGGGTACTAGTACCGACGTAAATATACGTGGATGTGCCCAGCCGTGCCATTCTGCCGACGTATATGTGCAGGAGGCGGTCCTTAAGAAGTTAAAATGGCTGCAGCCAGACTCATTGGAGGGAGATTTCTGCAGCATATTTGGCAAGTACAAATCACAGTATATATAAAATAATATGCAAAGTGGTTGGAGGGAAGCTTCACAATGGCAAAGATGTTTTTATTACAAATTATGTGAGCAGATTGGAGACTGGAGATGTAATACAGTAGATGGAAAGTTAAAAAAAAAATGACGTAAGTTCCGCTTTAATGCATAGGATGCATTAAGATAAAAAAAAAAAACTTCCCTCTTTACAACCCCTTTAATGCAGAGAATGCATTAAAGCGGCTGTCCAGTCAATTGTTAAAAAAAATAAATAATGTTAGCAGCTACAAAAAGTGCAGTTGCTGACTTTTAATATTAGAACACTCACCTTCTCCAGGATACAGTGATATCCTCACCTGGCTGGTTTCTTCACCGGGCTTCGATCCCCGTCACTGGCATACTAACTGTAGGGAGGCGGCTGTGACTGCTTGCGGCTTCACAGCTCGCTGCTCTTGGCACGAGCCACGCTGCGCTATTTTATTGGTTCCACAGCTTCTGGTACCTGTGAAATGTCCCAGAAAGCTGCAGGGGAAGGAGATCAAATCAAACCAGAAGTGGGGGATCAGGTACCTGTCAAAACCAGGTACCCACTCCCCTCCCTACCCCCCCCCCCAAAAAAAAGACAGGACCTTTTATTACTTAAAAGTGAATCTTTACTGCATCTGAGCACCACAAACTAAAACACTATCTCATTAATTTTTAATATTCAAGAAAGAACTCCCCTACCTATTCATGTCTTCATGTTTTTTTTTTACCCTCTAGAATTTCTGTCCGTCACCATCTTGAGTAAGGGTAAAAGATAGAGGTGGCATTTACTTCCTGGAATCTATCTGCCCTTAGCTCAGACACGCAGGCAGGGGAGCTGAGAAAATCCCTCCTCCCCTCCCGAAGATTCCTGGGATGTATTGCATCATTTACCTAGGCCTGGAAAGCAGGAAGTAACTGAAGAAATGTAAAAAAAAGTTAATATGATATACTGTACTTTCTTAATTATTTATTAATGCTAGTAGCATAAGGATTACACATAATCAATGTTGATTGGAAGAGTAAAGTTCCACTTTAAATGCATTCTATGCATTAAGGTAAAAACTTTCTGTATGCAGCTCCCCCCACCCCCTTATACTCACCTGAGCCCCACCTTGAAACCGCAATGAGCAGAGGCTCTCCCAACTCTCTCCTTCCTCATTGGCTCAGACACAGCAGCAGGGGTAATTGGATCCTGCCACTGTCAATCACAGCCAGTGAGGAGGGAGCGGGGGCAGGGCCGAGCTGTGCTCTCTGTGTCCCATTGGACACACAGAGCAGGGCTTGGGAGCGAGCATGCTATGGGGGCACTTGGGTGGATGCTTTGTGCAAAACCATTGCCCTGAGCAGGTATGTATTACGAGTTTGTTATATTGTAAAAATTTACAATCACTTTAAGGGCCCTTTCACACGGAGCGGTCCGTTTTGCGGTCTGCTCCGTGTGTCCGTCGGCTCAGCGGGGTCTCCGCTGAGCTGTCGGGCGGACAGGGCGGTCCCCGCACACTATGCAGGGACCGCCCTGTCTCTCCTCCGCTATCCCCTATGGGGAATCGGATGGAAACGGACCGTCTGTCCGTTTGCATCCGATCCGTTCCACAGGACGGAAGAAAAATAGGGTTTTCTTCCGTCCGCAAAACGGATCCAGACGGACGCGGATCTTAGGCGGGCGTTAGCGGATGCATCAGGCGGACGTTAACGGACTTGTAATTAGCGGACCATTTGTCCGCTCGTGTGAAAGGGCCCTTACTTGCTAGTGTGTGCTTTGGATCGTGGAAACAAATAGAGCATCAAGAGCAAACCCATGCAAGCATTGGTGAACATACCCCTTGGTAAATTTTAGCGTGCCATTGTTCTTGTACTACATATGCATGCACACGCAGTCAGCCATTGTACTGTATGTATGCAGTCTGCCATACGGTATGTGTTCAGTTAAAATGCGAGTGAGTATTTCTTCACCAACATTTTAGAACTTATATGTAATTGATGCAGTTTTTCAAGTTAGAAAATCAAGAATGTGTCCAGAGGAAGCCTGCCTAGATCATATGTGTTTAATTGTTTCGGCTCATGGATACTCTTTTAGATCAGTTGATTTCAGGTTTCTCATTAATGTTATCTAATGTTTGTGGCTGCCTTCATATTTATTTTTCCTTGGCTTTTTATATCACCTCTCCATTGTGCTATTCACATATGTGACTATGTTAGCATTGTAGCTTAGCTACCATTTTTATATTACATTGATGAACGTACTGGTGCTTAGATAAGGTACATAAATTGAAAAATCTGCACATAAATGCATGATGATAGCATACTGGTGGATGGCAGATCAGTAAACTAAACAAAAGAGTGACAGAAGGGTAAGATCACTGTGGTCAGTAATAAGGGCACGTTTTATAGATGGATGGTATTTTTCTGAGAGGTGTTGACAACTTGCTGGTAAATCCAAAGGAGAAAGGTTATTGTGTATCATCTAAAATTATACCAGCACCAACTTGCTAGTAGTTGATGAGTATTAGACATGTGCACACTGAAATATTTTGTTTCGGAATTTCGTTTTCGTCCGAAAAATAAATTAATTTTGTTGCTCCCAAAATTTGTTTTAATTTATTTTGTTTAGTTAAAAATTGCATTCGTCCGAAAATCCGAATTAATTAAGGTCGAATCTGTCATTGAAGGCTTATGGTGTCTGTTGGATGTTCTAAGAACATTCAACGGAGCAGCTAAACTGTACGATGCCGCAATTGTACATTTCCGGTCGAATGTTCCGCCTACAAGCTATAGAAGAATTCTAATGCTGTATGACACTAGTAATAGTTATATTTATGAATTATTATTATTAGTCAAACAACATTCAAATTCTTCTATAGCCTATAGGCTGAGCATTTGACCGGAAATGTAGGATTGCGGCGTCGTACAGTTTAGCTGCTTGTCCAATCTTCTTTTGACAGACACCATAAGCGTTCAATGACAGATTCAACGTTTGTATGTTTTTCGCTGCTTCGTCGTCGAATCTTCTTCGTTCATGTCGAATGTCTACCCCAACACTGTCTCTATAATGTTGAATCTTTTCTCTCTATGTAGAATAATCTTGGACTAATAGAGTTAAAGGATCACTAAAGGATTTTTTTTTTTTTAGCTAAATAGCTTCCTTTACCTTAATGCAGTGCTGTTTTCATGTTCTCATTGTTCGTTTTTGCTTTGGAGTTGCTGTAATTCTGCTCTGATTTCCACACTTCCTGCTTGTCTGGCTCCTTATAAAAAATCTCATGGCAGCTTTTCACTGTGGTCCAAGCTGTGTGTCTAAAACTCCTCAGAACCAATCAGATTCATTTTAAAAACAAAACACTGCCCTGGATTTGTTTGTTTTTGTCTCTCTCTCTACTTCACATAAACACAAAACCAGTTTAAAAAACTAAAGTGAAACTAGAGGCATATTATATGATTGATTTTTATCTATTTTTAATCATTTTTAAAAGGAATCAGTTAACTTTTATGTCTCTATACCCTGTAAACAGTCATTTCAGCAAAAAATGTTTTTTCCTTTAGTGATCCTTTAAGGTTAGGCACTTTCGACCGCAGGTTCGATAGACACAGATCGCTATTGTCACCGTCATGTCGAATCTCCTATCTATAACGAACTGTTGTAGCAACAAAAATGAAAATAAAGCATTTTTTTTATGTCAGATCTTTCTGCTCATTTGTTTTCGTTTGTTAAAACGACAACAAAAATACCCGAAATTCGGACAAAAATGCATTCGGACGAAAACAAATGCACATGTCTAATGAGTATAAGCTTTCATTTTTGTAAGGAGTATCCATAGCAAGGGTTGTATATTTGTCAACTCCCACGCCTGCTTACCAAATAAGGTATAGATTTATGCCTAAGATTTTTTTGGGGGTTTTTAATCATTCTTAAAGCAGGGTTCCAACCACAATTAGAACTTTTTAAATCTATGTCCTTTTATCATGCGTTTTTCTATTATAAATCCGGTCACTTACTATTTTACAATCCGCCACCGCTCCGCATAGTTATTCAAAAAAGATTTATAAAACTAGGTCCACACGGTTGTCATTTTGCTTGTGGGCATTGTGAAGCCTACAAGCACTTACTTCCCGGAAGTCTTGGAATGGAGTGATAATTGGGTAGCGCATTGCATCCTGGGAAATGATGACACACATTTCCCAGGAGCATTAGAGGAAGGTGATGTCAGAATCCTAGGTGATTCCAAGGGCAGATTTCGTGGGACCGCATAGCTCCAGATGAGTGGAAAAAAAAAAAAAAAACATTTTTTGTTTTTTTCTTTTTTAGATCTAATGAGCACAATAATGAAAAGAAAAATTTGGAATGGAAACTCCACTTTAAAGCTCAACTTTACCTTCTTAAAATAAAAAAAGCAGCCTTCATAGCTCCTCTCTGGCACGGTTTCCTGCAGACTTAATGCTCAAGATGTCTGTTGTTTCTCATGTTCTCTGTTGAATGGTGTCACTCAGCCCACTACCTGTGAGCCTAGGCTGTCATGGAAACACCTCTTCATTATGCAATCTTGGCTCACACCACTCCTGGACTGAGTGGCACTCAGTACTACCACTCACTTGAAGTGGAAGAACTGCTTATCACCACCCCCAGTGAAGAGAAGGAAGTCACCAGACCGACCTGAAGAATTATTATGATACAGGATTTATATAGTGCCAGCAGTTTGCACAGTGCTTTACAAAATTAAGGCAGACTTTACAGTTACAATACACTTTGGTACAAGAGGAATCAGAGGGCCTTGCTTGTTAGCGCTTACAATCTAAGAGGGAGAGTCAAGTGATACAAAAGGTAGTAACAGTGGGGAATGCGCTGATGGAGAAAGTAAAAACACAGTTTATTAGTTGGAAGCAGGATAGGCTTCTTTTCAGGGATTGTCTAAAGATGGATAGATTAGGAGATAGTAGGACAGATTGGGTTAGAGAGTTCCAAAGGATGGGGGAAGCTTGGGAGAAGTCTTGGAGGTGAGCATGGGAGGTGGTGACAAGGGAGCTAGAGGGCAGAAGGTCTTGGGAGGACCAGAGGGAGAGCAGTTTGGTTGATATTTTGAGACCAGGTTAGTGATGTAGCTGGGGCAGAATTGTGTATGGCTTCATAAGTTGTTGTTAGTACTGTGAATTTAATTGGTTAGGAGAGCAGAAGCCAATGGAGGTATTGGCAGAGGGGAAAGGTGAAGTCCTGCTTTAAGGTGGAGAGAGGTAACTTTCAGTAGCCATATAGAGGCAAACATCTATTTGAGAATGACAGGCGAGGAGTCCTTTGCCTGTAGTGTGCATCACCAGGACGAGAAAAGGAAAAAACATTGGTCGGACACAAACATTTTTTTTCAACAGACTGGAGTATCTCTGTTGATATTATTGAGATCTTCCAAAACTAGAGACATTTGTTATCACCTCCAGTACCGCAAAAATAAGTCTCAAGCATTGAAAAATTACATGTTGGTCAATACATTCATGTTGAAATACCATAGTTTCCCCAAAAAATTATAATACATTTTGCAGAAATTTTCCTTTTTATTATCCTTTTAGTCCTGCCTGTCACCTCCTACCCTGCTAGAAGCCCAATTTATGGGCATTTCTATTGCAGAACTCACGTAAACTCCATTCCCACATCCCCTGTTCAGTCAGTATGCCTTTTCGGTTTTGGAAATTTAATTAAAAAAGTGGAATGATTTTCCTATATAGATATACACATTTGTAGATAGATCTCTAGTTTCATTTATGTCCTGCACTTGCTTTGTGGATCTCATACAATCCTGTGCTACTGACAGACTTCTACATTAGTCTCAATGGGAAATGAAGGGGAGCATTGACATACACTGACCTCCTGTAGAACTGTTGACTGAGCATTGCTGGAGCTCAAATATAGCTCACTTGCTTCTGCCCCCTGCGCCTGTGGATGTTTTACAGGCTAACACACCCCTTCCCTTTGCTTGCATGCTGATGACGCAAGCGCCTGGTGCTGAAAACAGCTGCTGTCAGAAAGCACTAAATATTAGTCCTTTCCTGAGGTAGCATGGTCAGACAGCTGTGGGAGGCTCTCGACTTGTAGATCTACTGCACTGATCAAGTGCACTTTGTCCCCTGGGGCACAAGATAGAGAAAATATATGATTGGTCATACTTCAATAATGTCCCGATTCTCACCTATAATGAATGATTATTGATGGTCAACTTTGGTGTGACCATATAAAATAAGATTACAGCAAATGTGCAGTCGTTTAAAATCACTTGAGGTAATTTGGTCACGATGAGGTGCCTTTGCAAAAGACAGAAGCAAACATCAGCTTTGTCTGTTGTGTCTGAAGTGCTCTTTATTGCTCATTGAGATTTAAAGTGTTGCTACACTGTAGTACACAGTACACAGAACATGGAAATTATATTATTTCAATAAATATAAACTGCTAAATACCTTTTTCTCATCAGCAGTATATAGCAGTCTTGTGACTTCTATCAGTGTCTGGTTAAAGTTTATAAGAGGAGTTTTCATTCTCCTCTGACTGTCCTATGAGACTGCAGGACCCCTGACCCTCTGTCTGGACAGTGCTGATTGGCCCTGTGATGATCACACGCACCCTCCGAAGAAAAAAACTCTCTCGCAGTACACACCAAACTGAGCATGTGCAGAGTGACTCCAAAGATTTTGTTCTATCAGGAGATGGATTAGGAATAGTAGAAGAAGGGGAGGATCAGATCAGGTCAAACAGCCTATTTTACACAATGTGGAGGATTAACCTATTAGGTTCATCAGTGAGTATTATAAGCATAGTTTACTGCATATACAGACTGATTTTACTGTTGTGGGTTTAGCACCACTTTAAGATCACTGAAGGTCCCTTTTCCCCACAGAACGAGCAATCCTTTCACTACATAAGGTTTAATGTCATCTGAGTCTGAGTAAACGAAGAGGCAGTCCCAACACTTATGCAGTAATGAATCATGGTCTTGGTTGGTGCTTTCTTTTTGAAGCTTCCTTCTTTGTGGACACTAGGGGTGCAACGAATCGTTATTGATCCGTGATCCGAACGGGTCAATGTCTGCGGATCGGCACACCACGCGATCCGCGGATTGAGCCCATAGAAAAGGCTTCGGCTTAGCTTCGGAGCGGCGGCCATCTTGGTACACCTGGCAGCAGCGGACTAGGTGAGCTTCCCAGAGCGGCGCTGACTGGGGAGATGTGAACATTACATGGGGGGAGATGTGGACATTACAGTGGGGGAGATGTGGACATTACAGTGGAGGAGATGATGCAGACATTACAGTGGGGGAGATGTGGATATTAGTAGGGGGAGGTGTGGACATTACAGTGGGGACTATAGATGGTGCTGATCCGAAAAAATGATCCGATCCGTGGCTCTGATCCAGAGAATGATCCGAACTGTGATCCGTGGCTCCCCTAGTGGACACCCCGCAATAAAATCATTTGGCCAACTATTATTTTGAATGAAGTATACCAGATATACACAGTTTAGAATTTGTAGTTTTATGGTGAGGATGTAACAAAACGCGTAAAAACCAAAGAGTACCTTTTGAAATATTAGAGTAGCAGTTAGCAGTTTATAAAAGATGAACAGCTGGTACAGCAGAAATAATGAACTCAGTGGCCAATGTCTGTAACCTGCCTTTATATGCATGCGTGCAAATAATTAGGAATCATTTACCAAAGTGAAAACAGTCTGGCTTCTAGTACTCAACAGCCTATGATTATTGCATATTTGTGTTCATTAATTTCTATTTTTGTTCTTGGAGAAGTCAGATACGCTCTGTTTTTTAAATCTGTGTTATGTGAACACGTGTGTTTCATTGTGTCCACAAGGAAAAACAAGATTTTGGCTTCCTGACGGAACCATGTTAAAGGAAAACTCCATTAAGCATTGTGTCCTTCTAAACAGGTCCACTTGGCATGACAAAGTGCAATATAATTAAATTGCTTTTTTTGCTCATTGTTCCTTCATACAATTTTTGGTCTTTGTGGCAAAACATTTTTTGCTTCTGTATCTGGTATATCGACCAGTCTTGGCTTAGTAGGTTCAGATAAGTGCTATGCCAAGCTTTCCTTATGTAGTGTTTCTGTACTAGCTATTTGTTGAATCAAATTGCTTTTCTGTTCTGCAGTCATGCATTATAGCTTGGAACTCTGCACAATTATTTTCCTAGAGGACATAGGGGTTGATTTACTAAATCTGGTGCAGCTTTGCATAGAGACCAATCAGTTTCCAGTTTTTTTCTTTTTGGTCAAAGCTTAATTGAACAAGCTGAAATTAAAAGCTGATTAGCTACCATGCAGAGCTGCACCAGATTTTGCCCTCCCCAGTTTTAGTAAATCAAGCCCATAGTCTTTATGCGTCTGTTGGGTATCACCTATGTCTTTTTTGATAAATATTTTTTAAATATCCGCTCTTATGCCCCATACACACGATCTGAATATCGAACGACAGATCTTACGACTTTTTTAGTTTAATAGTCGCAAGTAGAAATGAAAGGTTATTAAAGTCACAGAAATTCTCTTACGACAGAAAAAAAATCGGAAGTGATGTCATGTGTTGTAATGTATTTGTGTTGTATTTTCAGATGACAACTGTACTGACTAAACAAAAATTGTACATCTGGTATCATACGAGGAAAATTTTTGGGCTTGGCCGATCGAATAATATTGGGTGAACTGTCATGGTCGGCTTTCGAAAACTCTGTACTAACGATCCGATTAAAGTACGATTCTTCCTCGGACGACATTTTTCGTACGATATTTGGAACGTGTGTACGGCCATTAGGATGTCCTGAAAAATTGGGTATGGTATAAGTGGCTGACTGACACTGATTAAAAGTTTTAGGTTCATTGTTGCCTATGTCTATAAGTATATTGACTGGGTCGTGATCCAGTATCTTCTATTTTGGCTGCTTGAATTTTGTCAACGCAAAAAGTGGTTTACTAGAAGGTCTAACCTTAAGTAGGTGGAGTTGGGGGGCAGTAAAATAAATAGTCTCCTAAGGTGGGTACGAATAATCATCTGGTTTTCCTCAATGTTTCACAGCTAGTCAAAACCGAGAAAGGAAATAATGTACAGGCAATCTAATAGGACAAAGGCTTTTTTTTGCTGTTTAGGGTTTCTGATCATGCACAATCTTTCGTATCTGATTTTTGTCCAAAACTGTATGCAAATACTGTAATAAACAGCAGATCAGTACAGCCTGAGAACTCCAGTAGCACAGTCAGCTGGGCTCACTCGGACACAGTGGAACGTATTGAAATCTTCAGTCAGAAGCCGGACATGCACGGTGTCTTTGTGGAGTTCTTGGGAGGAATGGGATGGCAATGGTACGACCCTCAGATGGATGGGGTGGAAGCGACTGGATAGCTCCAAGCACTATGTGGAAAGGGGAGAAGAAATAAAAAACGCAACCCAAATGGTGCAGATAAATGAGATAACGGTTTTATTTTAATAAAACCAATGATATAAAAGTGATCACAAATACAATAAAATAAGGCAATGCGGGAAAGGGTAAAAACCAAGCCCAAGGGAAGCTCGTCGGAAGTGTACACATGATTGAGAACCTCGGCAGAATATGTCTCCCAGCGAGCTTCTCGCTGGATTCTGCCGAGAAGCTCGGTCGTGTGTACGGGGCCTAAGACTTAAAAGATTCATGTCGTGAACTACATCATTACCATTACTTTATTATGTTTTTGAGTAAGATAAATTGTGAGTCCCTGAGGGGAGTCCAGTAAGGCGTTCAAGCTTGATTTAAAGTCTACAGCCACTTTTATGATATACTTTTGGAATTGGTTTACGTTTTCAAAGAGTTTTTATTATTAATTCTGGTTGGTTTTCATCTAGGCCCTGTGTGCTGTCTATGGTTACTACATACCGTATTTATCGGGGTATTGCGTGCACCCGCGTATAGTGCACACTCCCAACCTAGAAGAGAAAATCCTGAAAAAAAAGAATATTACTTACAGTTTAGATGCCCCTCGTCTGTGTCTTGCCCGGCATCCATCGGCGGCCTTGTCCGGTCCGGCGTCCATCTGCGGCCTCGGTGGTGTCCTCCTCTCTTCTCCCGCGCTGTCTCCGAGTCGAATCCCCGCTTCCCGCGCTTAGTTTGAACACCGCCGCTGACATATACCGAGCGCAGTACACTCGGGCACTCTCGGCCACGCTCGGCTTCTCACGCATAGAGGCTAGGAGCGTGACCGCGAGTGAAGCGAGCTTGACCGCGAGTGAAGCCGAGCCTGGTCGAATGTACCCGAGTGTACTGCGCTCGGTATATGTCGGCGGAGGCATTCAAACTAAGCGCGGGTATTGGCGTATATCGCTCACCCACGATTTTCCCCTTATTTTAAGGGGAAAAAAGTGCACGGTATACACCAATAAATACGGTAATTCTTGTTTATTTTTTCCTTTCAGGAATAAGTATCTGCCTTTTAAAGTCTTTTGGTTCACCATCTAAAGCATTGGTGGTCAACTTTCTTGATATCAAGGGCCTCAAGGGCGGGCCCCCAATGTCACCACACATAAAGATCAGTGAATGTTTCATGTCAGACAGCAAGCACACAATATAATACATAGTAAGAGGATTGTGGGCATGACACAAGAGATTATCAAAGACTGTAGGCATAATACAGGAGATGGTTTAGAGATGTGGACATGATTAGAGAGATGGTTAGAGTGTGGACATGCTACAGAAGATGGTCAGAGACTGCAGACATGATACAGGAGATAGTCAGAGACTGTGAATATGCTGCAGGTGACGTTCAATGACTATAGACTATATATGCTTCAGAGACTGTACATGCTATATGAGTTCATATAATTTCTAGAATAGGTCAACACATATTAGTATCTGAAGGCCCCCCCCCCCCCCCCCCGAGGGAAAGTGCCAAAGGCCAGATTCTGAAGTACAGTTTAGACTTAAAATTTAGAGGAGTTTCTAAAATACCACAGGGGGAATTTAATAGAGAAAAGTCTGGAGAGCACTGTGATTTGGAATAGGGTTTCCTGTAGACACTATATTCTCTTTAGGCTGGGATAGCCCATGTCTTTTTGTGAGGGATGCACGCCCATTTATACCATTTACTAGAGCAGCACGATTCTGGCTAAAATGAGAATCACATTTTTGTTGCTTAGAAGATAGATCACGATTCTCTCATGATTCTTGTGGCGTAACATCTTTCACATTAAAACAAAAAAATTGGGCTAACTTTACTATTTCATTTTTTTTCTTTATGCATTGATGTGTATTTTTTCCCAAAAAAACGCATTTGAAAGACCTCTGGGCAAATATAGTGTGACATAAAATATTGCAGCAATTGCCATTTTATTCCCTAGGGTCTCTGCTAAAATATGTATAATGTTTGGGGGTTCCAAGTAATTTTTGAGCAAGTGTCAGAAAAAGATTTTGACTTCAAGGCCGCGTACACACGATCAGTCCATCTAATGAGAACGGTGCGAAGGGTTAACCGATGAAGCTGACTGATGGTCTGATGTGCCTACATACCATCGGTTAGAAAAACGATCATGTTAGAACGCGGTGATGTTTCCGTGTTTTAACACAACGTGCTGAAAAAAACGAAGTTCAATGCTTCCAAGCATGCGTCGACTTGATTTTGAGCATGCGCAGCCTTTTAACCGACCCGTTTGCATATTAACGATCGGTTTTGACCCATCGGTCAGGCGTCCATCAGTCAAATTTTAAAACAAGTTCTCTTTTTTTTTGACCGAAGGATCACTGACCTATGGGGCCCCCACACGATCGGTTTGGACCGATGAAACGGTCCTTCAGTCCGTTTTCATCAGTTTTGACCGATCGTGTGTACGCGGCCTAAGTGGTTAAACTTCCTGCATTTACACACAGAAGTTTGATCTAAGAAGGAAGTTAGTTATAATGTTTCATGTTGTTAAAATCTTGGCAGACTGCCCATTTTTTTCTTTACACGGAAGTTTATCCCTTTGATCTAAGAAGGAAGCATTAGTTACAATGTTTTCTGTTAAAAACTTGGCAGACTGCCCAGATATTTGTCTCTCCACTTGTTATATAAAAGAAGATGCAAACTCTGCATTGGAGATCGTCAGGGGGGTTGAATCGAGATCACAATTTTTTAACGATTAATTGTGCAGCTCTACTATTTAACATTAAAGTGTTACTGAAGGCTTTTTTTAAATTAAAATAATAAACATGTTATAATCACCGGCATGGTGTCATACTCACCATGGTATTGCACAGAGTGGCCCGATGCTCGTCTTCTGGAGTCTCCTGGTTGTAAATTGTTTTTACCTTTTTAATGCAGGGAATGCAATAAAGTAAAAAAGCATTTTGGCTTTAGAACCACTTTCGCACTGTAAAAGGACATTTGTAAAAGGGTACAGAAATTGCACATAGAAGGGAAAGACAGTAGGAAGAATTCAAGAACCAAATAAACCAATGAACACAAACTACAAGATAACAATATGAACAGTAGATGCAGAACCAACCATGACTAAACCCTGGGGGGGTTGAAGTTCAATTTGGGGACAAGTGAAAAATCATGACGGGAGAGTCCGTCCAAGAGAGCCACTCAGAGGGTATTTAACGTGCTAAAACATGAGGTGTCTCTTGCTTGCTGCTAAATCTCACCACAAGCATTACAATCTGATTGTACAATCTTCTTTAGATATGCCAATAACCGTGTAGTGCAAGGGCCCGCCTGATTGGATAGTTTTGGCAGGTGCTTATATTACAAATTATTATAAATCTAAAGTTGATCGTTTTACGATTGTACTGTCAGATTGCAAGGTGTGTAATGCTGTCTCTGATAGAGGAGTGGACAATCCTTCAGAGCTCTGTCTGTAAAGTGTTTTCTTGCCACAGTACCACTAAAGAGTAAGCTTGTAGATATGGTGGGAGAGGAGTTTGGTAGAGAAATGGAAACAGAAGGAATGGCATAAAACAGAGGTATAGAACAGATGCTAAAAAAAGGTAAAAGAAAAGGGATTATAGTGCCACTTGCTGAGAGGGGCTTTCCGGAATTTTTCAGGATTGATGACTATAGCGCAGAGGAGAGTTGTGCCTTTGAATGTGGCTGCTTTTCCTTCTGTGAAGGCTGTCACACAGTGTTGCCAACCTACCAGATTGAAATTTACTGGCACAACACCCAAAACTCACTGGCGCAGCCAAGTTTTTACTGGCATTTCCAAAAGTTACAAAATTACAGTTTTAAGTGCAAATTGTAGTATTTAGGCTACAAACAAATACAATATGCAATTAGCAATATGATTTAAGGTAGATAATAAGGTTAAAAAACATATTTCTTATTTTATTTTTGCTTTAGTAAGAAGTTCAGGGACCAGCCTCAGGGGTGCAAGAAATTAGAATGGGCCACACACACACATAAAATTTACTTTCACAGTGACACTGACAGCAGTGTGCAGCAGCACAGATGATGATGAGACCTCACTGACACAACACGTCCGTTCCTGAGTCACAGTGACAGTCTCTCTCCAAGGCAAGTGGTCCCTCCAGTCCACTCTAGTCTAAACAGCATTGATGGTCCTGGTCCCTGCCTGCCTTGCTCTCATATGGCAGACCCACACACGAGGCTCTGGCCTCTCTGTTCAGCTCCATGACATCACACGACTTGCTCAGCCACCGCCTCCGCCAGAGCTGCCCAGTCACACTGTAGCAAACACTGGACCAAGCCGAGCATCACAGACATTATTTTTACTGGCAACCTTTTACTGGCATTTACTGACAGGAGAAAATTGCCTGTTTTTTACTGGCTGCCAACACTGCTATCATAGCCCCACTAGTAGGATGCTGCATTGTTGTGGAGGGCCTCCAAAAAGATTTTAGACCCTTCTAAACAAGAGTGTAAAGAAAAACAGTTATTAATGCACCATTAAAGTCTACTTCGTCAGGCCCCATAAGAGAGCAGAGCAGCTCCAGTGTGCTGACTGGATTGACGTGTAGAGCAGGAACTCTGAATCTTCTTTGCTGTCCACCATCAAATTCAAGGCATCCCCACCCAATAAAATGCTTTTTAATTGTTGGCTATCTGTGCTATTTTGAGTTTTATCCCTGAAACCACATCCTCTTTTTTTTTTTTTTGAGGCTTGTGAACAAAATTTGAAAGCTGAGGGTAGTCTGAGGGGACTTCATAGCAGTATGGGAGAGCCCACTTAAAGTCCTCCATTTTGAAATTCTGTGCCGTAAAGGGTCACTAAAGGAAAAAAATGTTTTGCTGAAATGAATGAATGAATGAATGAAAACTTGTATAGCGCGGCACATGCGAACTGAATCGCCTCTGGGCGCTTGTTGTTCCTGTCTCCTTTGATATCAAAAGAGAAAAGTCTTGACCTTTTTCCTAAATGCTAGGTGGCTCTCCTCCAACCGAATGCTGGTTGGTAAAGCGTTCCATAGTCTTGGACCTTGGACCGCGAATCTTCTTTCTCCTTTGGACTTGAAGTTGGCTTTCGGAACCTGGAGCAGGTTCTGATTCGTGGATCGCAGCGCGCGATTGGGATTATGCGTTTTTATTATTTCGCATAAATAAAGGGGGGCATTCCCATGGACACATCTATGCGTAAGACAGAGAGCTTTGAAAGCAATTCTGTCTTTAACTGGCAGCCAATGAAGGGCTCTCAGTGAAGGTGAGATGGATTCCCAGGGTTTTTTCCCAGTCACAAGTCTGGCGGCCGTATTCTGAACGACTTGCAGACGAGCGATTTGGTACTTGGGGAGGCCGAGGTAAAGGGCATTTGCATAATCCAGTCTGGAGTTTACAATAGCTCCCACCACGACCGCTAAATCTTCTTTAGGGATGAACGGAGTGAGTCTGCGTAGTAGGCGCAGTAGATGGTGAGATCCACTGACTACTGACCCTATTTGTGCGTCCATTGTCATAAAGGAGTCAAAAATGACCCCTAGGCTTTTGACTTTGGCGCTAGGGGTGATGAACTTGCCCAGAATGGGCGAGGGGGTCCACGCTGTTGAAGGTTGATTCCTACGCTTGGCGTGAAACAGGAGAAGTTCTGTTTTCGCTCCATTGAGTTTAAGATGACTCTTTGTCATCCAATCCTCTATCAAGGAGAGGCAAGTCTCTAAATTGAGGTGGTGATCCTGTCTATTGCAGATGCGGAAGTACAATTGTGTGTCGTCTGCGTATGAGTGATAGAGCAGTTTTTTGCTGCTGATAATCTCAAAAAGAGGACGAAGATAGATGTTAAACAGCACTGGTGACAGAGGCGATCCTTGAGGGACTCCGCATGTTACTGTGCGTTTTTCTGACGTAAAAGGTCCTAACTTTACTGTTTGCGATCGGTTTTCCAGAAAAGAGGAGAACCAAGATAAATCGCCTTCTGCGACTCTGGCTACTTCAGCAAGCCGAGTCAGTAACAGTTTGTGGTCTACAGTGTCAAAAGCTGCACTTAGGTCCAACAGAACTAGAAGACAAGATTCTCCTTCGTCTGCGGCCTTGAGAACATCGTCCCATACTTTCAGCAATGCTGTTTCCGTCCCGTGTCCGGGGCGGAAGCCTGATTGTAATGGGTCAAGTAGCTTGTAGGTATCTAGATGCTGTTGCAGCTGTTGTACCACTACTTTCTCCATTATCTTGGAAAGTACGTTGAGGGTTGTTATGGGACGGCGGTGGAGTGGGTTCTTGGGGTCCAGGGAGGGTTTCTTCAGGATGGGTTGGATTATACCCTCTTTCAACTGTGTGGGCACTTTGCCCTCCAGAAAAGACTGGTTGATAAACTGCGTGATGGGAGGAGCCAGGATGTCGGCGCATTCCTTCAGCAGTTTTGTGGGGATAATGTCATTCGGCGATGTGCTATTTCGCAGAGTACAAATGACATTCTTAGTGGTCTCGATGGAGATGGGTTCTAGGGTAAACTTACCTGATATAGGAGAATTACTATGGGTGCTGTGTGAGAGGCTGCAGGGGGGGCTGAGGGGGGAATTGTTTTGCTGAATGCTTTCACGGATTGCCTCGATTTTATTAATGAAGTAATCCGATAGTTCATTGCAAAATTCTTGTGTATCCGAACTGGGGGCTTTTATGCATTCTGGATCCATGGTCTGGGTGACCATCTTGAAGAGTTCGCGGGGGCGGTTAATGGCACCGTTGATAGCCTCCGAAAAATAATTTTTCTTGGCTTGGAAAATTCCTTTGTGGTATTTTCTTGTCGCTGCCTTGTAGATGGATAGGTTTAGCTCTGAGGAACATCTTTTCCAGGCAGATTCTGCCCTTCTGCGTTCTTGCTTCAGTAACGACAGCTGGTTGTTAAACCAACTGCGGTTGTTTTTCCGGATGCGGGTACTTCGTTTCGGCGCTACCAAGTCAGCTGACTGTAGCATAGCCGAGTTAATGGCTTCCAGAGTTTCAACGGCCGTTTGATGCGGCTGAGTTGTTTCTATTTTTTTCCTTAAAGTCGTTTTGAAGAGTTCCGAGTGGAGCTTCTTCTGGCATCTAGTCCAGTGTGTTGTCACTGGATTTGATGTTTTTGTTGCGGGGGGGATGGTGGAAATACTGAATATAATTGCATGGTGGTCTGTCCATGGCAACTTTTCATTTTCCCAAATCTTTATTTCCAGAGTTTGTCTGAAAATAAGATCAAGTGTGTGACCTGAAGTATGTGTGGGCCCACATACTAGTTGCTGCAATCCTAATCCTTCTAGGTGGTCAATACAGGCGTCGGCAATGGGGTCTAGTGAGGAGTTGGCCCAGAGATTGAAATCCCCGAGCAGCAAAAGATGTTTGCTGTTGAGGGTATAAGTGGAGAAGAAATCTGTCCATGATGATAGCAGCTGCGATTTTGGGCCTGGCGGCCTATAGCAGAGCAGAATGTGGATGGTCTCCTTTGTGTTTGCTTGCAGTTGCAGAGTAAGGGTTTCCATGAATGGAAGAGGGTTTTGGCGGACTGGTTTGGTGATCGTAAGATGAGTCTTGTGGATCACCGCCAGGCCGCCTCCTCTTTGCCCTATTCTGTTTTCCGTTATAATACGGTAATTTTCTGGCACCAATTCACCTAGAATGGTGTTACAGTCGGCTGTGAGCCAGCTCTCTGTAATAAAAAGGCAGTCTAGATCCTTTTGTTGAATAAAGTCGCGGATTTCTAGTCGGTGTTTTACTGCCGATCTTGTGTTGATCAGAGCACATGATATGTGCTTGGGTTGGGGTAAATGGCTGAAATGTCTGACCG
This sequence comes from Rana kukunoris, assembly GCA_029574335.1. Classification (NCBI taxonomy): domain Eukaryota; kingdom Metazoa; phylum Chordata; class Amphibia; order Anura; family Ranidae; genus Rana; species Rana kukunoris. The sequence goes on along the minus strand of CM056050.1, from coordinate 353,228,734 downwards.
TCGATCTATGATCGATTCTCAATAATCGCTCAGTTCTTAGGGCCTTTTTGGTGATGGCTGGAAGTATTGCGGCGCATTGCCTCAAACTCCAAATGGTATCGGCAGAATATTGCCGACTTACCATGATCGCCACTACACCGGGGAGGGGGGGTTTGGGGCAGTGGGGAGAGGAATTTGCTGGCTCCTCTCTCCTGGCTTGGTCCAGAGGAAGGCAAAAAACCCTTTCAGAGCTCGGCCAATATGCTCCGGTAGGGAAAAAAATTCCTTCCTGACCCCTGTAAGAGGCGATCGGTTGACCCCTGGATCAAGCTACTGTGAGTTGGGACGACGAGGGGACTAGGGCTGAGAGGGAGAACTTGTTGCTGGCCTGGCGGCTGCCTGTACAGGGATGAGGGCTGACAGGGGGAGCTGAATGATCTGGGCTGAATGGGTGAAGGGTGAGCAACAGGGCAGGGTAACTGTCCTACAAGGATAAGGGGGAGGTTTGCCTGGGAGCAGGGTGAGGACCCTGAAAACGTGGGGAGCGGCGCGCCGTTAGGCCGCGAGTGAAGCCGCGGTCTTTCCTAGACCGCGGCCCCGCGATTCAGAACGGCCTGGCGCGGTGCTCCCGAATGAGCCCCGGAACGGCGGAAATAACCGCAAGGTGGTGGCGGGGGGAGGGGGCCCTTGTCTGCCTCCTGGGATCGAGTGCTGCGGCTTGTCCTGAGAAGGACGGCCGCCCACAGTGCCAGGGAGACAGGTAGCGCTTACCTTCCAAAGGAGGGGAGGAATGCTGGAGAGAGGCTGGAACTGGAAGCTGGAAGCTGGAGGGGAGGCAAGGTACAGAAGCAGGCTGGAGCTGGAGCAAGGGGAGGGCTGGGCTAGGAAGAACCCTGCCTGTCTGACTACCTGCTACGCCTGCCTGGAGCTATGACTGTTTACAGGGTATAGAGACATAAAAGTTAACTGATTCCTTTTCAAAATGATTAAAAATAGATAAAAATCAATCATATAATGTGCCTGCAGGTTAGTTTCACTTTTGAACTGGCTTCATGTTTCTGCAAAGTAGAAATAGACACACTGAACAAAAACAAACAAATCCAGGGCAGTGTTTTGTTTTTGAAAATGAATCTGGTTCTGGGAAGTTTTAGACACACAGTAATGACAGCTTAGACCACCGTGAGAAAGCTCCCAGCACTGTGGTTATAAGGAAACAGACAAGCAGGAAGTGTGGAGAACAGAGCAGGATTACAGCAACTTCAAGGCAAAAACAAACAATAAGGACATGAAACCAATACTGCAGTAAGGTAAAGGAAGCTATTTAGCTAAAAAAATAATCCCTTTAGTGAATCAACCAGATCCAAGTAGAAAAAAAAATAATAATATTGATTTACTTGCTTCTACGCAAGTATGTTCATATAGCCTAGCGGAAACCAAAATATGGAGGAATCAAGGGAAGTGGTGGGTGCACAAATGACAGGTGAGGGTACAGGTCAGGCCTGGAGCTCTTTGTCTTTGATTTTATTGATTTATTTAGTGCTTACAAAATCTGCACCACATTCACATAAATCCTCTGCTCATAAAGGAGATTAACATTTAATTTTCCTAACAAAGCCATTTACCACTCGCTAGTTATAGGTAAAGTTGACCCAGGGAATGTCCAATTGCCTCTCAGGGGGATCAGGAAGGATTTTTTCCCCTGCTGGAGCAAATTGGTTCATGTTTTATTGAGTTTTTTTTGCCTTCCTGTGGATCAATTGTGTATATAGGATTGTAGCCTAAAATTATTTAAAAAAAAGCCATATTTTTTTCCTCCCTATTTTTTGGTTGAACAAGATGTACTTGTGTCTTTATTCAAATATGTAACTATGTAACCAGAGCAGGTTTGAGTAAAACCCAGTTGAATTGCTACCTTGTTTTTGGATTGAGGAATAAGTCCAGGAAACATACAAACACATGCAGTTTGTGTCCCTGATAGGATTGAACCCAGAACCCTAAAATTGAAAGTATAGAGATGCACTAAAATTTTGTCCTTCTCTGACCATCTCTCTAATCATGTCCACATCAAAAAATGCACAAAAATCATACCATGGGTGCTTTATTGATGTGTTCTTCCTGCGTTTTCAATGGATTTCAACAGTAAGGTGCATTTTTGGTGTGTTTTCTTTTTTTAACTGACCGAAATACAGCAAGCTTTAACACCACAATGGAAGCACAAAAGGTCCATTGTAAATACAGACATAGAAGTTTAAGGAATATATTTTTCTTGAGCTTTTTTTTTTTTTTGCGCCAAACTGTGCCAATTATGTCCGACAATTTCACATTTAAATTAAAATGTATATATATATATATATATATATATATATATATTTTAAAGGCCAAGTATAATACAAATATATATATATTGTGACAGGAAGTCAGGTAAATTGTGTTGTCACAGATGGGAGATACATTTCTGCCTTGTTTAGACAATTCACCAATTACTATCAGGTGTCGGCTACAGAGGTAGCCAGAAAGGTTTAGGGCGTTGGAAAGCTTTAGCTGTTTAGTATGGGGCAATTAAGGCCTCTATCAGGCCTCCGCTGAGCTGTCGGGCGGACAGGGCGGTCCCCGCACACTGTGCAGGGACCGCCCTGTCTCTCCTCCGCTATCCCCTATGGGGAATCGGATGGAAACGGACCGTCTGTCCGTTTGCATCCGATCCGTTTGGCCGGACGGAAGAAAAATAGGACATTCTTCCATCCGAAAAAACGGATGCGGATCTGGCGGACGTTAGCGGATGCATTATCCGCTAATGGATCCGCTCCCATAGGGAAGCATTGAGGTCCGTTACCGGACGTCCAAAAAACGGACGAACGGAACGGACGTGTGAAAGAGCCCTAAGTTATCCAGAGGATGACTACTGATTGCTTCATCCTGAGGCTTTTTGAGTTAAGGAGAGCAGTGAGCTGAGAAAGACTTCTGAAGAGGTGAGGTGGTGTTGATTTTTCTGTGTGATAGAAATCAAAAAGACTATTGTTTTACTGCTGTATGACCAGCAGTGTCTTCCCAGCAGTAGGCTGTGCCAGACTCCATAGATAGGTTCCTGTGTGGTGAAGGTAGACGCCCTAAGTGGCCAGGGTTTATTTGATGTTTTGTTTTGTTTATGCTGTTTGGATGCTTGCACTTGTTTCCAGCAATATGGAAGAATAAACCATAATCTTTGTTTTCACCGTCCTCGGCTGCCTCTCTGCATAGATCAGTGTGTAGTGTAGTGTAGTGTGTAGTGAACCCACCCAGGGGGTCACACACACTCGCTACCGAGCTAACCCCTTACAATATATATATATATATATATATATATATATATATATATATATATATATATATATATATATATATATATATATATATATATATATATATATTAGATGACCGAAAACCCGAAACTGAAAAAGACAGTCTATCTATCTATCTATCTATCTATCTATCTATCTATCTATCTATCTATCTATCTATCTATATATACATATATACATATATATAGATAGATAGATAGATAGATAGATAGATCGATAGATAGATAGATAGATAGATAGATAGATAGATAGATATATTTATTTTTTTAACTGTCATTTTCAGTTTCGGATTTTCGGTCGAGTGCATCCTGCATTTTTGGTTTTGGGACCAAAATTTTCATTCAATGCACCTCTAATTGAAAGGCAAGAGAATTTGCTAAAAAGATTGTTTGCCTATATTTAGAAGCATTTAAAAAAAGGAAATTAGTGAAGAGGGTATAAAGGGCACCATATTCCTAAAAGGCATTGAAATTAATTTAGTAGATAGAACAATGGAATGTCCCATTTTTCTATCTACTAATTCGGGAGTCAGCAACCCATAGATCGCGATCTACCAGTAGATCGCGGCTAGGTGACTGGTAAATTGCGGTCTGGGCTTACCAAAATCAGGGGTGCAGTGCAGTGTACCTGCAGCTTTCCTTCGAGTTTGCTGCGCTTAGCCATAGACTTCAATTATATCCTGCAGGGATTGGTGTACTTTCTGAATGCAGGAGTTTTGGTGCGCAGGATATAATAGAAGTCTATTAAAGAGCGCAGATAACCCAGGAAAGTCGCAGATGCACCTGCGCTGTAACCACCGTGCAGGTAAACCACAGCACATCAGTGTGAAATCAGCCTTATAGGGGGCTTAAAACAGAGTAAGGGTTCATTTAAATTTTTACTTGGGGGGGATGGTGAAACCCCATAGATGTGTTTTTACTGCCCCAACTGCGCCCCCTTTAGCTACAGTGGCTGGGGTGTGTACACATGTCGCAGCAAGACTTATAAGCTCTGTCTTAGTTGGTGGGTGTAGAACCTGCCAAGCATGACCGATTCAAGTGAATGAGGCCGCTCTGAATATGCCCTACATCCTTGTGCAGTACAGCAAACTGGGGGTTAAAGCAGGCAGCATTGTGTCGCTTTAACCCCTTGGACCCCACTGAAACATACAGTTGCGGGGTTATTGCAAACTGGCCCCATTTAATAAAATGGGTCATGATTGGCAGACAGAAGCACCCACCAAAAGCAAGAGGGGTTTAATTCCTGCCGTGCGCAGCAACATGGATGTATTTGACCCCTTCTTTGGGGTTAAAAGCATCCCGCTAGCGGCCAAACAACACAGCTTAAACAACGGTAAAGCACCGCTAAAACGAGCAGCGACCTACCTCTGACTCCCGGATGACCCAGTGTGAAAGGGGTCTTAAAGTGGATGTAAACCCTCCATACACCCAGTGAAGTGAACAGCCTCAGATGATACACAGAGATTAACCAAATCTCCCTACATAGGTTTTATACGTATATCTGCTGTCTTCACATTTATATACTGTTTAGAAAGTTCAGATTTTGTTAGGAGATTTTCTCTTCCTGGTTAACACAGAGTGTGATGTCTGGGCATATAGCCAAGATAGCTAACATTGCTCATTGGAGGAAATGCACACACCCCCTCTCCTCATAGGCAGAGACTCTCAGAGCTGTTTTGTAATAGGAGCTGATCTCTGCTACTCTATTTTAGCAACCTCCTTTGACAAAAGATTCAGGCTGCTTTTGTCTAAAAAGTAAAAAAAATATGTCAGGAGTTCTCAGGCTGATAACAGGAACCATTCAGAAGAGAGCTATAAGACTTAGCTCATTGAAAAGAGAAAACAAAACACTGCAGATATACATGCCCAGCTCAAATTTCATGAATCGGGTTTACATCCACTTTAAGGTTGCCTACCATTTACTCATTTATTTATATGTTTGTGTGAAAGTATTCTCCATTTGACATTAACCGGTTAATAACATTGTAACGGTGAGCACCTTTCTCTCAATAACTTTCTCCCAGGATTTTCTTACAGCTTTTGTTATGCTAACATGATGATAAACGCAGAGGAAGTCTTTTGTCCCATATCAGGCCTCCAGTGTGCAATTTTAATTACCAGCGATGAGCTAATATAGGTATTATTGGTCAATTACAACTAGCAAAATTATCATTACAAGGCTTTGATTCTCTTCAGAGTCAAGATATATTCGCTACCTTTGTAGGTAATCCTAGCTGTAGCCTCTGTTATCATCATAACATGTAAAATACTACAAGGATTATACTGAGCAGGGCAGACGGCTGGCTCTGGCATTTTCATTGCTCGTCATAGCAGATTGGAGAGTTTTAAGGAAAGGTAAGCTGGCTGTAGACCTAAGATGTCGGCCTGAAATAAGAACACAATCCAACCACCGAGAGATCATTTGTCACAAAAACAAGAACAGTTGGCATGCCGATCCTCGTGTCTGTGTGTACCTCCGAGAGTTGAAGAAACCTCCGCTGATCATTAAGAGGGAACTTGAGATAGGTTGTGGTTTTTTAACTGCTCTCTGCTGGTACAACATCATGACAATTATTGCCTGATCGGGCTGAAATAGGCCAGATTGGATAATGATCATATTGTGTTTATTGATATACATGGCACCTCCTCCCCCCTCCCCCTTTGAAATGAGAAATCGATCGTTGCTGATACTATATCCAGCCAAGAGCTCTTATATTTGACTGTGACACAAGTCCTTTTTCTATGTAGGAATAATGAGCACCCATTGAATGCAGACATTTTCCAGCTTGGAAAATCTTTACATCTCGTAACAGTGCACTTCTGTTCATATGTCCTCTTTGTTGTTACAAAGGCAGAACCAACATATGGCAAGCATTACTTCAAGTGGATCTAAAGCTATTTATTTTTGTAATAAAATAAAAAACATGCATATACTTACCTGCTCTGTGCAATCCTAGTGTACAGAGCAGCCCCGATAATCTTCTGGGTCCCCCGCTGGCGCCCCAGGCCCCTCCTCTTCATTAGGTGCCCCCATGGAAAGCAGAAGAAGAAAAGAAAGGCGCACCTGCTTTTCATGGGGACACCCTGCTTTTCATGGGGACACCCTTCTTTTCATGTGGACACCCGTGTGCTCTCGCTCATGAGCCTTGCTGCTGTGTCCATTGACACAGACAGTGGGACTCGGGCCCGTCCCCTTCTCCTGTGTCACAGGATTTGATTGACAGCAGTGGGGGCCAATGGCTATCAATCTTTCCAATGAGGAGAGAGAGACCGGCTGGAGCCGCTGCGTTCCTGCACACCACTGGATTAGATCGGGGCTCAGGTAAAAGAAAGTGGCGGTGCACGTTTAGGAGGTATTTACACTACCTATAGATAAGCCTTATTATAGGCTTACCTATAGTTAAAAGTCAGTGATGGACGTTAACTTCCACTTTAAAGTTGAAACTACTGGTGAACATCAGAACACATGGGATAAACACTGAGCTCTATACTCCCTGCCACCTAAGTATATTTCCCCTGCAGCCTACAAAACAGGTAAGCCTAATTTCAGCTTTCAGCCAGGGGCAGCCCATCCATTGTGGGTGCACGGGCGCCTCCTCCCCTGTCCGCTGACGCCGGGCACATGAATTTCTATGGTGGGGGTTGGCGGGGGTGTGTTTTCTGAAGCACCTGATTAGAGCCAGAGGCTCTAATATGCTTCAAAATAGGGTGAGCTCGGGCCGCAGAGCATTGCGTCTAAAGCCCACCCAGGTGTGTTGCAACAGCGAATAGATATTCGCTGTTTCAACACTAATCCTCCTCCCGAGCAATCAGGAGACGGGTCTGATACCCGTCACCTGATTGAATGAAAGGACAGAAAATCCTATTGGATGCCTAGTAGGAGGGGGGGAGAAGACACAGGAGCCGCTGCCTGATGCCTGCCACAGCCTGATGTCCCGGTCCCCGCCGCTGCCCGATCTCCATCACCTAGATGGGGTAAGTGCCAGTAGACCGCCAGATAGTGAGGGGGGGGGTGGTTGTTAGCCACCCCCCAAACAAAAACCACCAGCCGCCATTGAATACAGCACTGTACACACATTTAGTGCAGGCAATTACACAGCTGAATGGTTGAAAACTAATAATTAAAGGACAGATCTTTTGTAAATGTTGATAACAGTTTTGGCAACTGTATTACTGAACAGACTGTTCTTTTGTCAGAGGAAAAAAAAAAAAAACTTTTCAAGAATCACTCACAAAATATTTTCACTTTGCCGGAAGTTATCTACGACCAAATGTTCATATTATTTTTTTTAGCTCAAATCATAGGCTTTGTCCAGTTTTTTTGAGGTGGTACGTATATTGTTTCTGTCTGAAGAAATCAACAGACTCAGGGCTGGTTTACGCCACATACGAAGTCCGGATGCGTTCTTTTTTTTGTTCAATATATTTTTTATTAAATAATAATAGGCAGTTGACAAACGAAAATCAAGGAGGTCAGCATGACCACATGTTACATGTCAGAGAATACACATACAAAAACAATTATACCGCTCAAAGGATGTACAAACTGTCTGTTAGCAGTATCGGGTCCGGGAGCCCCCGGAACTCGCGACTCGCAGCTCTGCGGAGAACTGAGCGGATTGGGCGGCTGATCCTCAAAGCACGCCTCTCAAGCATATGAAAACAAACACGCTCATGAGAAGCGTTAGTACTAACAATCAAAATAAATAACGAAAAGTACCAGAGGAAAGGGGGAGAGAAAGAGAGAAACAGGAAATAAGAGAGAGAAGGGGGGGGGGGAGATCTTCTGCCTCCGTCTGCCAACCTGTATCAGAAAAATGAAAGAAAAACAGCAAACAGACCCACAGGCTACTTACATATACGGCACATCAAATGAGCTGCAATATAAGTCGTCAGATGTGAAACCCCAGGAGGCAAGCACTCTTTACACCCTGTGAGACATCAGATCAGCATACGCTGAGGTGTATTTTTTTTTTTCAAAATTCTTTATTTACACACAACAAAGAGCGTTTCACACGGATCACAGCAATATTCAAAAACAGTGTTATCCAGAGATGCATATACAAACAAATTTTAGTTATAAACATACTGTTACTAAGAACAAATAGGTTATCCCATAGGTCATCTCGTAGCGGTAAGTAGCTACCCTATACGGGTACTACACTGCAAACACTGCAGTGGCAAGATTCAACGACCCATGGGATGTGACATGCAACCAGGGATCCGTGGATCCGCTCACCTTTTCCTAATATTCTGAGAGATAGCAAGAGTGAAAGTACAGTAGATAGCAGAAACTTCCCAGGCTTGGCCTGAGAGGTCAGAAAATGGAGTCGCCCCGTGGGGAAAAGTCCCGGTCGGGGGGCCATGTAAGGGGAGGGTGGGGGGGGAGCACCCGCGAGCATGGATCCATATGTCTAAGGGCTCTATCTGCGTTGTGCTTGGTCCGGTATATCAGCTCCTAAGCCAACAGGGACAGAGGGGGTAGAACCTTGGAGTCGGGTCGGGTCTCTAAGACTTTGTCCTTCGTCAGAATAGGTATAGATGTTCCACAGTCGCCATGTTCGTGTATGAATTTCCTGTCTGTCTTGGCTCGAAAGAATCAGGTCTTCCATTTTATTTATGTCATCCACTTTCCGTAGCCACATTGCTACGGTCGGTGGTTCTGAGGATTTCCAGCAGATGGGGATGCAAGCCTTAGCGGCATCAAGAAGGTGTCTAATAATAGATTTTTTATACACGCGCGTGGGGATGTCATTGGCATGCAACAGTAAAAAGGCTGGGTCGTCGGGAAGTTGTCTGTCTGTAAATTTCTGGGATATCCTTCTGACTTCCGTCCAGAAGGACCTTAGTCGTGGGCAGGACCAGAAGATATGGAGCATCGTGCCCCTCTCGGTCTGGCAGCGCCAGCACAGGTCTGAAGTCGTTCGGAATAGTTTGCTAAGCAAGGTCGGTGTGCGGTACCAGCGTGTCATGATTTTATAATTTGTCTCTTGGACTTTCGTGCAGATGGAGGACTTGTGAGCGAATGTCAATATTTGTTGTTTTTTCTTGGTAGAGAACATGCAGTGTAGGTCTTGTTTCCATTTAGCAATGCACGGGATACGATATCCCTCTGTCGGTGTGATAAGTGTATTATATATAATGGATAGGGCGTGTGGTAACGGTTCTGTGCCCGAACACAGCTCTACGCTGAGGTGTATTTAAACCCAAACCAACCGGACCATATTTTTAGAAATAAGTCCGACTTGTTCCTTAATGAGTAGGTGAGATCCTCCATATGATAGATTCGATCCACTTCCACCAGCCATAGACGCAGTGTAGGCACTGCAGTCTGTTTCCAAAAACGTGGAATTAGACACTTTGCCGCGTTCAGTAAATGAGGCGTTATAGAATATTTATATGAGCCGGGAGGTTCCGATGTGCAATGCAATAAAATTACCCAGGGATACCCAGTAGTTTCGTAACCTTGGATCTCCTTTATCTATTTCAAAACCGCTGACCAAAACGGGCGGATGTATGTGCAATGCCACCAGATATGTTCATGTGTCGCATTGTCCCCGCAACCTCGCCAACAGAGCGGAGAAGCTTCGGGGAAAAGTGCGTGGAGGGCCACTGGAGTGTAGTGCCATCTTGTGAGTAGTTTGTAATTAACCTCAGCAATTTTAGATGAGATGGATGATGTGTGTGCAAAAAATAAGATGGAATGTCTCTGGGAGGGCGACAGGTCCCTCTGCAGATCCTTTTCCCAATTAAGTAAAAATTTTGGGGTACTCCTTGTGGAGATGTTATAAAGTGCTTTATAAAAAAATGAGAGAGGCCTCTCCTCCTGTTGATCCTCGACAAAGGCACATTCTATTACATTCAGGTCATCTAAGCCCCTCAGTGGTTTCGGTAGAGAACTAACAAAAGCCACTAGTTGACGATACTTCCAATGCACCAAAGGAGTGATGAGGGATGGGTTCACTAGATCTGTTAAGGGGATGGTACCCAAGGGAGATATCATGTGATGAAGCAACGTAGCCGAACCCAGAGACCAAGGGCGTTGTGGGGGCCGTGTATTTCCAGGTGGGAAATAATCATGCCCCGCTAACGGCATCAGGTCAGAATTATGCAACCATCCATACGATTTGCCTAACCTATCCCAAATCATCAAAGTGAATTGTGTCAAGGGCGATGTCGTACTAGACAGGGATCTAAATTTACGTGGAATCCAGATTTGAGTATATGGATCCATCCCGCACAAATCCGCCTCAAGGGACACCCACAGCTTAGATTTAACGTGGTATCTCCAATCAGAAATCCTAGTGAGGACCGTGGCTAGGAAGTATCGTTTAACATCGGGCAGTGCCAGGCCCCCCTCTTTCTTAGGCCTAGTCAGTAAAGATCTTGCAACCCTGGGCCGTCTCTTGTTCCAGACAAATCTACCAAACAGTGATCTTAATAGCGTAAAATAACCCACAGGTATTCTGTAAGGGATCATTTGAAACAAAAACAGTAGTCTGGATAAAACATTCATTTTAAGAATGCTTACCCTACCCAACCATGAGTGAGCAAGCTGCGACCATCTCTGTAAATCAGACCTAATTACATTTAATAAAGGGATAAAGTTAGTGCGGAATAGGGATGCAGGATTAGGCGTAAGGAAAATACCCAAGTATTTCATTGCTTTGGACTGCCAACTAAAGGGGAAAGACGCCTTCAGACTAGGCACAGCCTGGGGGGAGACCGTCAAATTCAAAATTTCGGATTTACTCAGATTTATCTTAAAATTGGAAACCGCTCCATAAGCTTCAAACGAGGCCATAAGAACCGGAAGCGTCAGCGTCGGGCGCTGCACATAAAACAAAATATCGTCCGCATATGCGGCGTATTTATGTTCGTGTTTACCAATCGTAATCCCGTGAATGTCCGGGCTGTGCCTAATCAAAGACAGAAAGGGGGATGCGTTCTGAAAGCATTTCTGCAAGCAAAATATTGCTGTGTTCCGATGCGTTTTTAGATGTGTTCTGGTGCATTTTTTATGCATTTTGCCACGTTCCAGTGCAGTTAGAAAAATTCAGCATGTTGTACTTTTGTTGACTGTACTGGAACAGTGGAACGCACTGCAATGATGTGAACTTTGCCAATGAACTCCATGTATGCTACAGTCTGGCGTTTTTTTTGTGATGCAGAAAAAAATAAAATAAGTAAAAACACAATGGACTGCATGTGGAGGGAACTGGCCCTCAAAAAGACGTGCACCAATTCCTAGCAGCTAGTCACATTTCAGCTTTAATCATTTGTACCAATTTATAGCATTTAGAAGAGTGAATGGAGGGTATAGGGTCTCCAGTGGGTCAAGGAACATTTTACTTATATTTTCACTGAAACAAATCATATGAAAATTGTAATATGTGATGCAATGAGCAACAATAGTGTATACAGTACAGAAACCCATAGCAGCTTATTATAACTGACCAGAATCGGTTAAAAAAAGTTTAATCACACTTACCAAGGTGGATGCAGCATCGGTCCAATACTGCATCTGTCCCCTGCCAACTCTAATGCCGCGTACACACAACCATTTTTCATGATGAGAAAAATGCAATTTTTTTAATTGGTCGTGAAAAACGGTCATGTGTAGGCTCCAGAGCATTTTTCTTGATGAGAAAAATGGGCGTAAAAAATTTAGAACCTGCTCTATTTTTTTTCGTCATTTTTCACGTCGTGAAAAACGGTCGTGTGTACGCTTTAACAAGGGGGAAAAAACGCCCATGCTCAGAAGCAAGTTATGAGACAGGGAAATTAGCATAAGATGCCCAAAGGCTGGCGCCATTCGAATGGAAATTCCCCTTTATAGTGCCGTCGTACTGTACGTCACCGCACTTTTTTATCACAATCGTGTGTAGGCAGGGCAGGCTTGAGAGGAATCATGTTGAGTGTGTACGTGGTATGAGAAGTAAGTGATCAAACACCAATGATTGCTCAGTTCTCAAAGCTCCCTGAGCAGAGAGCTGGTGACTATTAGTCAGCAGCTCTTTGCTATACCCCCCCCCCCACTCACTTGAGTGATGGGCTGTGCTGGGGATAGGAGCAAGAGGCTCGCCAAAAGACTAAGCCGGGTGCCGGTCCAGACGTGTAGGCGGATCCCAAGTTCATTGTCACGATCTTGCCCGAGCCTGGACTGGCTTTGTGTCGTCAGCTGTCAGCAAGCTTCAGCCTACTGTCTGTAGAAAACATGTCACAGGAGTGCCGAACGAACAGCAATCCTGTGATCACCAGAAGTACAGCCAAACAAACAGGCTGATAACGTCAGATAAGTAAAAAAATTTACTTAATTGGCTGCTTTGGGATCCTGCAGTTTTTCTCTACTAAATACACCAAAGAATTGGAGTCCTATGATGCAAAAATATCATATGCAAAGCAATTTCATTGATGTGCATGGCATGAAAAACCACTATATAGGAGGTAAAAGGAACAGGAATTTTCCTTTTTAAATTGGCTGCATTTAGCCCCAGTTCACACTAGAACGCGACGCAGGAAACCCGCAATCCGTGCACATTTCCCGCACTGCATTTAAATTGCACTGCTCTTACATTCTGCAGCGGGTGTCAGTGCAATGTTAACGACACCCCAAACACAGTGGGCCAGATCCACAGACATGAGCGGATCTTTGGGCGGGCAGAGCGTATCTTCTTTACGCTAAGCCGCCGCAACTTAAAGAGGCAAGTGCCGTATTCTCAAAGCACTTGCGTAGCGTAAATGGGCCGGCTTAAGTGCGCGTAATTCAAAGTAGGCTGGTAGTGGTCGTGTTGTATGTAAATGAATCGTGAGCCCACGTAAATGATGCGCCGAACGAACGACGCATGCGCCGTCCGTGGACGTATCCCAGTGTGCATGCTCTGAATCACGTCGCAAATACTCAATGCTTTCGACGTGAACGTAACTTACGTACAGCCCTATTCGCGTACGACTTACGCAAACGACGGAAAATTTGTCGCTGTTTCGACGTCCATACCTAACATGGGCTGTGCCTCATATAGCAGGGGTAACTTTACGGCGCTCATACGCCTTATGTAAACGACGTATATCAATGCGCCGGGCGCAGGTACGTTTGTGAATCGGCGTATCTAGCTCATTTGCATATTTTTAATGGGAAAGTCTAATGCGTCCAGCGTAACTATGCGCCCACGATACGCCGGCGTAGGCAAGTTACGCCGGACAACTGAAGCCATGTTTTCCGGCGTATCTTTCTTTGAGAATCGGTGCAAAGATACAACGGTGCACATTTGAAATTACGGCGGCGTATCTGGAGATACGCTGGCGTAATTCCTTTGTGGATCTGGGCCTGTGTGTTTGCCTGCACCAGATCACATGGTACAAAATGACCACACAATCTGGTGGCAGTGCATTTCTAAAATTGGTGCACGCACTACTTTGTTGCGGTGCCTTTTTTAAGCCCAAAAAATGGTCTCAAATCCAAATTTCAAATTAATTTTAAATCTCAAATTAAAAAAATATTTTGTTCCTACTACAGTATGTTATAAAACATCAAATACAAATGCCAGGACAGTACAAACACTCCCCAAAATGAGCCAAGTGGACAATTCAAAGTGATCTTATTTTTTTTCTCAAATTTTTTTAAATGAAGAAACATGAGTTGGTGGTATTAAACCCCAAAATCAAAAACATTTGTGGATTATAATGCAGCTTACAAGATCGTTTAGATGTCATGGCTGCATTCATGATCTTTTTTAAGCTTTTATTTTCTTAATTCTGACTCGATGAAATGGCCATTAAAGCCAGCCATACAGTACCTTGAAAAAGTATTCATACACCTTTTGTCACATTTTGTCATGTTACAACTAAAAACGTAAATATATTTTATTGGGACTTATTGTAATAATCCAACACAAAGTAGCACATACTGTAATTGTGAAGTGGAAGGAAAATTATAAATGGTTTTACGAATAAATATGTGGAAAGTGTGGCTTGCATTTGTATTCAGTCAATACTTTGTAGAACCATCTTTTGCTGCAATTGCAGCTGCAAGTCTTTTTGGGTATGTCTCTACCAGCTTTGCACATCTAGAGAGTGACATTTTTGCCCATTCTCTGCAAAATAGCTCAAATTCTGTCAAATTGGATGGAGAGTGTCTGTGAACAGCAATTTTCAAGTCTTGCCACAGATCCTCAATTGGATTTAGGTCTGGACTTTGACTGGGCCATTCTAACACATGAATATGCTTTAAACTAAACCATTCCATGGTAGCTCTGACTGTATGTCTGGAAGGTGAACCTCCGCCCAGTCTCAAGTCTTTTGCAGACTCTAACCGGTTTTCTTCTAAGATCGTCCTGTATTTGGCTTCATCCATCTTCCCATTAACTCTGACCAGCATCCCTGTCCTTGCTAAAGAAAAGCATTCCTACAACATAATGCTGCCACCACCATGTTTCACGGTGGGGATGGTGTGTTCACGGTGATGTGCAGTGTAGTTTTCCACCACACATAGCATTTTGCTTTTAGACCAAAAAGTTAAATGTTGGTCACATCTGACCAGAGCACCTTCTTCCACATGTTTGCTGTGTCCCCCAAATGGCTTTTGACAAACGGGACTTCCTATGGCTTTCTTTTAACAATGGCTTTCTTATTGCCACTCTTGCATAAAGGTTAGATTAGTGGAGTGCGCAACTAATAGTTAGATTCTCCTACCTGAGCTGAGCCATGGATCTCTGCGCCTCCTCCAGAGTTACCATGGGCCTCTTGGCTGTTTCCCTGATTAATGCTCTCCTTGCCTGTCCTGTCAGTTTAGGTGGATGGGCATGTCTTGTTAGGTTTGCAGTTGTGCCAAACTCTTTCCATTTTCAGATGAGGGATTGAACAGTGCTCTGTGAGAGGTTCAAAGTTTGGGATATTTTTTTTAAAACCTAACCCTGCTTTAAACTTGCTCTCCACAACTTTATTCCTGACCTGTCTTGGGTGTTCCTTGGACTTTATGATGCTGTTTGTTCACTAAGGTTTTCTAACAAACCTCTGAGGGCTTAACAGAACAGCTGCATTTATATTGAGATTAAATTTCACACAGGTGAACTCTGTTTTACTAATTAGGTGACTTCTGAAGGCAATTGGTTCCGCTAGATTTTAGTTAGGGGTATCAGAGTAAAGGGGGCGGAGTGCAAATGCACACCACATTTTTTACATATTTATTTGTACAAAAAAAGTTTCCTTCCACTTCACATTTATGTGCCACTTTGTGTTGGTCTATCACATAAAATCCCAATAAAACACATTTACGTTTTTGTCTGTAACCTGACAAAATGTGGAAAATTTCAAGGAGTATAAATACTTTTTCACGGCCCTGTACATGGGCTGAATTCTGACAGAATTTTCTCACAAAAAAGGTAAGAAATAGAATTTCGCACCATTAGTTGGCAAATTTTAGTATCGCCATCGAATTTGAGTGATCATGCATGTTAAATTTTTTTTGAAAACAAACAAATTGCTAATCAATAATGGGAACATTGTGAATGAAATATAGTCGAAAAAGAAATGCACATGAGTTTCTTGGCCACTACATTTTTTTTTCCCTGTAGCAACATGAAGTAAAAGTTAAGGTTTGGTTGGTCGAATATAGTGGCACCAACGGATCACAAAACGCACAAACTTTCTAATTATCAAAATGAATTTAGTTTGTAATTTGATCCATGTATGGCCTGCATTCGTTTACTATTTTCAACTTCTTTTAACAGATTAAAGGCGTTGTAAAGATTAAAAAAAAAAAATCCTAAATAGCTTCCTTTACCTTAGTGCAGTCCTCCTTCACTTACCTCATCCTTTGATTTTGCTTTTAAATGTCCTTAGTTCTTCTGAGAAATCCTCACTTCCTGTTTTTCTGTCTGGAACTCCACACAGTAATGCAAGGCTTTCTCCCTGGTGCGGAGTGTCATGCTCGACCCCTCCCCTGGAATACAGGAGAGTCAGGACGCTCTCTACATTGCAGATAGAGAAAGGAGCTGTGTGTTAGTGGGCATCCTGACTCTCCTGTATTCCAAGGGAGGGGGCGAGCATGACACTCCACACCAGGGAGAAAGCCTTGCATTGCTGTGTGGAGTTACAGACAGAAGAACAGGTGTTTGCTGGAGTTCCACTTTAATTTGTCAGTGAAGTCGCCCTCTAATTTGTTGGTGCCGCTAAAGCCTTATACACATGATCGGATTTCCATCGGACAAACCTTAGGACTTTTGTCTGAAGGGCTTGGCCATGAACTTGGATTGCATACAATTGGCAAAGAATTGTCATCCAACAAACAAACTATGTGTTTTTTTCAGCTCTTTAGCGCCACTCTTTGGGAAACTTCTGCTAATGTTGTCTTAAGCATGCGTGTTTGTACTTTGGATTCCTTTCCAACAGACTAGTGTACACACAATCGGAAAATCCGACAAGACACATTTGTTGTCGGAAAATTTTAAAGCATGCTATCCCACATTTTTTGTCCGATAGAGCATACAGATGGTCTGATTATGTGACAATATCCTGCCATCACACAATTCCTGTCGGAAAATCCGATCGTGTGTATGGGTCTTTACACTACCCTCTCACCAGACTGACAATGCAGCCACCATATTTACGGATTGGCAAGCTGCACTGTTTTACATTTCAAATTTAGGTTTAATACTGCTTTAAGGTACACATAGCCATTGCATTTCATCCACTGAAGTCTTTTTCCTTTATTAGTAGATTCCCTGGAGCATGAAATTCCATTGCACTGAAATTCCATTGTATGCACCAAAACACCCTAACCCCCCCCCCCCCAAAACAACTCCATAATCATTGATGGTCAGTGGCTTTAAAAAAAAAAACACCCCTTCAACATTGGTGATTGGTGGCACTTTAAATCCCCCCCCCTCCTAAACAATCTATTTTTGTGGATCTATTGCAAAGTTTATTTAAGGTTCTGATAATATATGCACTGCAGTTTTTTTATTTTGTTTGCATGACATACTATGCTAAAATGTGTTTTCAATGAATGATTTGTACAGCAAAATGGTTCTCAGACTGCAGTGTTATATTGTGTTCTTCAAAGACACCAATATGTCCAGAGACATATTAGTCGAGTTGGTAATTACACCATGGTACCCCATATGTTCAACCACTGTTTTATTGGACAAGTAATCTGTCATAACAGATTGCTGGAACTCTTGTTAAAGCGGACCTATCAGCAAATTTGCAAGTCTGCATGAATACACTCCTGATATATCACAGTTTACACCAACAGAGTATAATTAATAAACGACACCTTCAAAAAGCAGTTCCTAAGCTTCAGTCAAGTGATTGTGATTAGGTGCATGCTATCATAATATACTTGAATGGAGCATACTGGGAGGATTATATCATGAGTCTTCTGTAGGCAGGAGGGAGCATTCCTTCACTGTTTCCTTATTTTGTGATAATGTGTACTTCATTGTAGGGTTCTAGTAGAATTCTTGGAAGGCATTGGAATTTTTATATTGTCTGTTGACAGGGTAAGAGGCCATAAGGAGGCTGACCTGTGTGAGGCAGTGATGGATTTTTACACTGGCGGGTTAAAGAGGGGATGTAGAAGAGGGACTGAACTGTGTAAATGAAATGGATTTTTAAACCTACTTACTCAGTTAATATTTTAGCCAATATAGCAGAAATGGTCAAAAATATGAGCCGTGGGTGGCCTGTTGGCACCTCCCAGCTCAACAAACTTCACATGAAAAATCGAAGAAGCTGAGTGGAAAATTGTCAGTCCAACAGATGCATCCAATCAGATGCAGTCACTATTTAAACATTCAAACGAGCCGGATGTCTGAATATAACAGCCAGTGTGGATGAAGGAAGCTATGTAGAGAACAAGAGAAATTTTTACGTGTCTTACATTGCCTGGTCAGTGAGGCAACAGCAGAAGGGCTCCATGCGATGGGTACACCTAGGCCAAACTGCAAAAGCTACAGCAGAGGAATTGAAAATGTAATGTCTGTGTTATTTCCAGGCCAACACTTTATTCCAGAAAGTAGGTGCTGATCAAGAATGATGCCCAAACAAAAAATGGCGCTGGCCCTCTAGTTAGAAATGATGCTAAACACATCGCCATAGGTGTGCTAGGAGATATAGTGAGATATAGTAAATATGTAGTGTTAGGTGCTACATATTACAGTTACCTATGAATTGGCATGCATACAATCAATATAGACAAATATATCTGACGCTAGGTCTGCCTAAAGTTCTATACAGAATTTCTAGAATTATGGCTAAACAGTAGTCAAAAAATACAGTATAAGCTGTTGCTATTGGTTACATTCCCCAGATTTGACTATTCAGTCAACACCTAAGATCTTTTTTTAGAATTGGCCACATTGAAGTGTGTCCATTTGGTTAGCTTATGCAGGTTAATGTAGAAACACTTCAAAGTTAATTTATTTTTATTTTGTTAGATGTAAATGCTTTTGATCCTTTCACATACCTCCAAACTTTCTGAAAATATAAAGAGCGACGCCTTTCAGCACACACGTACAGGACACCAGTGATGTGTTCTTGATGGGATGTATGTGTCCCCATTGTTTGGATTGTGGTTCCTTTTTAAAGGGGACAATAATTGAAGCAGGGTTTCATCCATTCAAGGTGAGGGGTTCTAATAGAGAGGGAAAACTGGTTGTGCAGTTTCCCTAGTATTATTAGGTCCTCATATTGGTCCCTGTATTCGGAGCCTTGCAGAGATTTTAGGTGGGAAAGAGCCTCCAACCTTGGCTACAGGTACTTTAGTCTTGAAAGGGTTAAACCACCTGTGAGAGAGGGTTTAAAAGGGCAGGAAGTAGTCCGCAGGTGTCCATGAGGTGTGGAGCAGGACATGCTTGTGAGAAGGAGCTGTGTACTGTTTGGGTTGCTGAGATGCTAGCGAGCAAAAATACATTTTAAATTAAAAGCCAAACATACTGCAGCTGCTGGCTTTTAAAAATAGGACACTTACCTTTCCTGGAGTCTAGCGATGTCGACACCGCAGCTGATGTTTCCATCAGCTTTCTGGTGCAAGCCGTCGCCATTGCGGGAAAGGGAACCCAGCAGTGTAGCCTTATGGTTTCACGATAGTGACCGTACTGCGCATGTGTGAGGCTTAGCTCCTCTCTCTTCTACTGGCCCAGCGACTGGGGAGGAGGAGGGAGTTGAGCGGTGACGTCAATATCCGTGGCTGTGGCTCCAGGAAGTGGGAACAGGATACCTGTCAAAGACGGGTATCCTGTCCCCCCTCCCCCCGAAAGGTAACAATTGTGAGGGGGAAAGAAACAAACAAGTGGAAGTTCCACTTTTGGTTGGAACTCCACTTTAAACCCTGTTATGGGTCAAGGCCTTGTTGATGGTGAGCCAAAGTTTTGTTTTATTCCTGAGGCTGATGAACTGTTCTGCTAGTTTTCATGTTGAAAGTATGCTGGATTTTTTATATTTTTTGAAAAATAAAGACTGTTTGCTTTTATCAACATGGCTGACTGGTGATCCGGATGAATATCACAGTGGCCAAATGATATGTCCCTATCCCAACCCCAGTTGCAAAGATCTTATAGGGAGAAAATGATTGGATAAACCACAAAAGTGTTTTTGAGTGTCTATTTCTCCTGTATAATGTATTTTACAAATAACAAATGCTGTCATATTGAGGTTGGACAAAAAGTAAAATGGTATTTTTTGTAGAGATGTACTCATCAGAACAAAAAAAAGGACAACTGAGAATAAACCAGGGACAGAGGGATTTAATTTCAAAAGAGTGCCAGTTGGTAGCTCATGTGATTATTTTCAAGAAATAAAGAAGTCTAAAATCTGCCATAAATTGCTGCCAAATTGTAAATGCATAGAATAGGCTATGAAAGGTCCAGTGTTTGGCATAGGCTTAATTTCTGAAAAAAAAAAAAGACAAAGCTGTCCTGCATATTTTTCTTTTTGGTATTTGGTAATGTGTTCCACTTAATTTTCTGGGCACATAACGTTGCTACTACGTCTCCTTTTTTTTGCAGAGAGCTAGCGGAGCAGTGGCGGTGGTGGGGAAAATTGTCACATTTACTTTTTGTTATACCACAGTACCATTTCTCTCGTGGCTTCATCCCATGCACACCTTGGTACCTCTGCAGTCCTTTGCTCTGTCAAGAAGTGCTTCCTATTTGTTCTGCATTCCTAATCCCTAGAAAATGTATAAAAAAAAACAACTTCATCCTCTGCCTCTAGATTGTTTTAATCTGCTGTCTTAAGCCCTAGTTCACACTGGAGTGTTTTGACATGCGATTTGACATGTCAAATCGGCGGCAATTGCCGTCAATAGCACAGTCCTAATCGGTGCGACGTCACGCCAATTTCAAAAAGTAGTTTTGTACTATAACAAAACCAAGTGGATCAATCAACCTCAGTTAAAAATGATCCTCTCTCCCAGCGCTTATAGATATGCACGTTATTGCAAATATTTAAAATACACATAAAGCAGCTACTATAACTATACAATTTAAAACCAATATGTTCTAAAATAACTCTAAAATCACTACATAGAATATTTAACATTAGCAGGGCTGTATGGGCTGTGAATCTTCACCCAATGTGTCCTTATTTAATCCATAGTGGTTAATTAATAAAGTCTATCAAATGTTTGTCTTTTCTCAAAAACACATCTGAATAGATCCTTGGCTCCCATCATCGCACCCAGTGAATCCTCTCCCTTAGAACCGGTTCACACTGGGGCGACCTGGGATCCGACTTCAAGTCGCCCCAAGTCGCGCGGTCGAGAAAATGAATGTAAGTCAATGGGAGCTGTCTTAATGTACACTACTGAAGTCGCTCCGACTTCAGAAAAGGTTCCTGTACTACTTCAATCCGACTTCTAGGCAACCTGTACCCATTGATTTCAATGGAAGTCGCCTCCAAGTCGGATCCACGTTCACAGTGAGGCAACTTTACAGGAATTTGCCCCAGTGTGAACCTGTTCTAAGGCAAGCCCCTCCCACCCACATGGGAACTCCACACCAAATTTTAAATAAAAAAACGACATGGGTTCCCCCTCAAATCCATACCAGACCCTTTTCCGAGCACGCAGACCGGCCGGTCAGGAAAGGGGCTGGGGACGGGGGAGCGCCCCCCCCTCCTGAACCGTACAAGGTGGCATGCCCTTAACATTGGGGTGTTGCCCCACCCCAAAGCACCTTGTCCCCATGTTGATGGGGACAAGGGCCTCTTTCCGACAACCCTGGCCGTTGGTTGTCGGGGTCTGCGGACGGGGGGCTTATCGGAATCTGGGAGCTCCCTTTAATAAGGAAGCCCCCACCCTATGTGAATAAGTATGGGATACATCGTACCCCTACCTATTTACCTGGTGGGAAAAAAATGTCAATAAAAAACACTACACAGGTTTTTAAAGTAGTTTATTAGGCAGCTCCGGGGGTCTTCTTCCAACTTCTTTAGACTTCTCCCTTCTGCCGGGCACCACCGCTGTCTTCTTTCAGCTCTTTTACCAGCGGGGGCCCGGTCTTCTCCCTTCTTTCGACTTCGGGAGGTCTTTCCCTTGAATCCATACCAGACCTAAGGGCCTGGTATGCTCCTAGAGGGGGAACCCATGCCAGTTTTTTATTTAAAATTTGTCATCGAGTTCCCCCTCCTGGAGGCGACTTTATGTTGTAAGTCACGTTGTGATTCATACTCAAGTCGTGGTCAAGTTGCCTCCCAAAGTCATGCTGAAAGTCATGTTGCCCCAGTGTGAACCAGCTCTTATAGTATCACACTCACCAGACAGGTGATCAATCAATGCCTGTATAGAAATCATTACTGGAGCTGCAGGATGACCATTCCATCTGGATATTATTAGTAAACAATAGAGGTGCACATAGCGAAATACTTTATTAAAACAGTCCCCCCTTCCAGATGTACACTTACAAGAAAATTGGGAGCCAATGGCTGCGCTGCTATCAATCTATCCAATTAGGACCTGAGACACCAGCTGGTGTGCTTGTTCCTATCGCTAAAAAGACCGGGTTCAGCTAAGAAGGGGGGGGGGGGGGGGCTCTGGAGGGAAGTTGCACCTCAGGATATATATTTTTCACCTTAATGCAAAGAATGCATTAAGGTGAAAAACCATTGAGGATTTACAATCACTTTAAAGAAAAATAAAGGCTAGGTTCACATCTGTGTGGGTGGTTCCCGCTGCAGGTCTGCACCTGTTCCTACAGCCGCAACCACCAGCACAGAAAAACATGGTGCAGAATCTTGCCAACAATGTAACTGATTCCAGTATGCCTAATGTCCTCTGAGCAGATTATGGGGGTGGCTGTAATTATCCCGAACATGGAACCACAGCTGATGAGATAGACCAACATGCATGATGATCTTTTGTGGCCAGTTTTCACATCTACTATCATCACATGAGAAAACTGGCCAACAAAAGATAATGCATGTTGGTCTATCTCATCAGCTGTGGTTCCTTGCTTTGGAAAATTACAGCCACCCCCATAATATGCTCAGAGGACATTAAGCACACAGGAATCAGTTAAATTGTTGGCAAGATTCTACAGTACATGAGCGACAGTTGAATGGAACTGTATTTTTCTAACGCATGGTACACACGATCATATTTTCTGCGTAGGACTTTTGTCCAAAGAGTTTTGGCCATGAACTTGTCTTGCATACAAACGGCAAAGAATTGTCGGCCAACAAACACAAAACTACTTGTTTTTTCAGCTCTTTAGCACCAACCTTTGGGCAACTTCTGCTAATGTTGTGTTATGGTGAGCACTGCTTCTGAGCATGCGTGTTTTTACTTTGGATTTTTGTCCAAAGGACTTGTGTACCCATGATTGGATAATCCGACATCACACATATGTTGTCGAAATTTTTTAAAGCATGCTATCCAACATTTGCTGGTGGAAAATCCGACAACAAGTATCTGATGGAGCATACAAGCGGTCGGTTTTTTCGACAACAGCCTGCCATCACTCAATTCCTGTCTGAAAATCCAATTGTGTGTATACGGGCCTTAACATTGCTTCTAACCTCAGTGTTATAGGTTCTATCCACAAAGCAGTTCACCAGTATATTTACAATAACCAACATTTGAACCCCTGAAAAATGTAAATGATCAGTGTGTTAACTTGCTTTATTCACCAGTGGTTCATTGGGTTAGTTAGACACTGGTATGTGTCTGTTTTTTGCTCACTTTACTTTTGCCGGATTTATGTGGGTTCTAATGTGTATTACTGTAGCTTTCTTTTAATTTTTTTCTGGCTTCCCTAATTACATAACCATGTTAAAATCTTTCAGACTGTCATCAGATCTTAGTGACACATGGCTGCTCAGATTATGAATCCTGCTGGGAAGAAATGATTGCAATAAGGCTCCCACGGTGTTGAGAAGCAATCAAATATTCAAATGGGATAGGTTTTATTTAAACTAATGGCTCCGGCAATCTCAACTCAGGCAAGCAGTGAGAACCGCACCAAACACTATGTTAGAACGGACCTGCAATATGTCCGTAAATACAGCCTACAGAGAAAAATCCAATTACAATAGTCAAGTCATGCTGGTCAAACATGTAGTAAGAGAAAATAATAGCCACTCAATCAATTTAATTCTAGCATGAAGGTGATCATTAGGAAGGGTAATTCTCAAAATATAGACTGCTAAATTCTTCAATAGGCATTCATATTACAAACCTCCTGACATGGGTTAGCTTGGAAGTGTCTGCTTAGGTTGCAGACTTCCTATTCATTCCAATCGGTGGTGTTATGCCACGTACACATTCCGACAACAAAACCGTGGATTTTTTTCCGACGGAATGTCGGCTTAAACTTGTCTTCCATACACACAGTCACACAAATGTTGTCGGAAATTCCGAATGTCAAGAACGCGGTCATGTACAACAATACGACGAGCCGAGCAAAATGAAGTTCACCGATTCCGACCATGCGTCAAATTGATTCCGAGAATGCGTATGATTTCTGTGCGTCGGAATTGCATACAGACGATTGGAATTTCCGACAAACACTTTTGTTGTCAGAAAAATTAAGAACCAGCTCTCAAACATTTGTTGTCGGAAAATCAGACAGCAAATATTTGATGGAGCATACACATGGTCGGATTTTCCGACAACAAGCTCACATCGAACATTTGTCTTTTTTTTAATTAATACAATAAATGAAGTGTACTTTTTCTCTTGGATAAAGCAAGGACATTGGTAGAGAATAAAGTTTGAGATTTACTTTGTTTGTCTGAGAATGACTTTTAACTCCAGATAGGAGGCCCTCTGAAATCCACCATGTCCGTTGCCTGTGCCTGAACTCATGCTGATAACACAGGCTGTCTCGAAAGTTCTAAGTAACCGTAACAGTGTTAAACACAGAACCCTGTTGTTTACATTCCTCTTAACTACAGGGCTCTGCTAAATTATACTGTGATGTACACTCAGGAGACAGCATGGGTTTTGATACGATGTCAGAGCAGTTAATGTTAGACTTTAGTTGACCTTTCAACTACAACTCCTAGGTCCTAGAGTCACCCCCAAACAAAGTAAGTTGAGCTAAATAAGGCGGAAAATATAAATCTTTTAGCTGAAAATGTATGATATTTTGAGCAAATATGTTTACATAAGCATAATGGGTCCTGCTTCTCTTTAAATCCAAAATGTGTAAGAAATCTAGAGCAGTCCTGTACAGCGCCCCCTTCAATATATTTGTTATCTTTTCCAATGTAGAGGTAATTTGCACAAAGGTCATCCATAGCTCTAATAGGGCGGTCATTTTGCATGCACAGTCGGTTGCCCATAGGTATCGGGATTGACTGGTGGGCTCATGAGCAGGACCAGTTCATTCCTTGTGAAACAGTCTGTTAACATGCCTCAAGAATGGGGAAAAAGGAAGCTCGATTCATTTGGGCCCACTTTTCATGGGCTTTCCTATTGCTTAAAATGGCAACATCATTTTGCCTCAGCATTAGTGTTTTTTATATTGTTCCTTTAAGTATGCCTTATAATGCTTAAAGCGGCAAAAATGTCTGCCTCAGATGTACTATATTATTTCTATTGGCCTTTTAAGAAAGCTCTAGTTTTTTCCAGGACTTTCCAGAATCTTGAAATTCCCTATAAAAGGGACAGACTTCCCTCAGAGTGGTTGGCAGCAACACTGCAAGCTTCTCTCCCTCCCACCCTTTGTCGCTGGAACTTTAAGAGTATTGTCACCTTGTTTAACCAGTTCCTTACCGAGTCATTTTAAAAAGTCGGCAGGAACCTTCCCTCCCTCCAGGTGGACGTCATATGACGGCCTGGGTTTCCCGGCTATCCTGGGTTTCCCGGCCGTCTAGGGGTGTGTCGCAACGCTCAGGACCCCGTGCGAATGCCCGGCGGCCACGATGTCTGCCGGGCACCCACGATTGCCTGCAATCACAGCAGGACCATGGATCTGTGTGTGTAAACACAAAGATCCATATCCTGTCAGAGGAGAGGAGACTGATGTGTGTTCCCAGTACAGAGGAACACAGATCGGTCTCCTCCCCTTGTGAGTCCCCCCCCCCTACAGTTGAAATCACTCCCTAGGGAACATATTAACCCCTTGGTCGCCCCCTAGTGCTAACCCCTTCCCTGCCGGTCAAATTTACACAGTAATCAGTGCAGTTTTATAGCTGTATAAATGTGAATGATCCCAAAAACATGTCAAAAGTGTCCGATATGTCTGTCGCAATGTTACGGTCACAATAAAAATCGCAGATCGCCGACATTACTAGTAAAACAAATTAAATGCCATAAATCTATCTCCTATTTTGTAGATGCTATAACTTTTGAGCAAACTAATCAATCCATTTTTTTTTTAACCAAAAATATGTAGAAGAATACATATCGGCCTAAACTCAGCAAACATTTTTTTTTTTAAATTGTGATATTTATTAAATCAAAAAGTAAAAAATATTATATTTTTTTTCAAAATTGTTGCTTTTTTTGTTTATAGTGCAAAAAAAAAAAAAAAAAGCGCAGAGTTGATCAAATACCACCAGACGAAAGCTCTATTTGTGAGGAAAAAAAAAAACCTTTGAGATTTCATTTGAATACAGTGTTGCATGGCCACCCAATTACCATTCAAAGTGGAACAGCGCTGAAAACTAAAAATTGGTCTGGGCAGGAAGGGGGTGAAAATGACCTGTATTGAAGCAGTTAAGGGGGACTGTTGTTTAATAATTTTGATCAATTTATGCTTAACCACTTAAGGATCGGACCAATATGCTGCTAAATGACCCAAGGGGTTTTTACAATTCGGCACTGCGTCGCTTTAACAGACAATTGCGCGGTCGTGCGACGTGGCTCCCAAACAAAATTTGCGTCCTTTTCTTCCCACAAATAGAGCTTTCTTTTGGTGGTATTTGATCGCCTGTGCGATTTTTATTTTTTGCGCTATATACAAAAATAGAGCGACATTTTTGAAAAAAAATCAATATTTTTTACTTTTTGTTATAAGAAAAATCAATAAACTAAATTTTAGTCAAACATTTAGGCCAAAATGTATTTAGCCACATGTCTTTAGTAAAAAAAAAAATCGCAATAAGAAAAAAATTAGCTACCTAGCGGCAACAGCGACACTAATACAGCGATCAGAAAAATGATCGCTTAGTGATGCTGGCAATAGGGAGTGAAAGGGTTAACTAGGGCGGTGATCAAGGGGTTAAAACTTTATTAGGGGGGGTACGGGGGCTACCCTGAACCTAACACTAACTGACTGTCACACTGACACTAAATACAGTAATCATACATGTATGATTACTGTACTGCATTTAGTGACACTGTGACAGGGGGAGGGGGGGGGCGATCGCGGGGGTTAAATGTGCCTATGTGTCTGTGTGTTAGTGTAGTGTTAGTGCAGACTTACTTGTGATGTGATCTCTCCTGAGCGGTGGTTGAAAAAAACGCAGAGGGAAAGATCACATCGCTTCCTCCTTCCTGTGTTTACACAGGAGGAGGAAGTGACAGGGCGGGGGGGGGCGCGCGCATAGGCTGAGAGCAATCCGGAGGGGGCGGACAAAACGAATAGCCGCCCCCTCTTGCCGGATCGCTCGTACAGCCGCGGGGACCGCCGCATGTACCGAGGGGGGGGTCCCGATCGGACCCACCTCAAGGCACCAACGTATATATACGTTGATGTGCCTGTCGGTGCCATTCTGCCGACGTAAATGTACATGCGGCGGTCCTTAAGTGGTTAAATCATGAGGACTTAGCAGATTTATTGCTTCAAATACATATCTTGATTATTTTATTAATACATTTATTTAAATTATATTGTCAATTATTTAAACCAATAAAGTGCCGTTGCCATGTTTACTCCATTCTCTTGGTGTGTTTGTTTTGAATATTGCAGCCTGAAATCCCATGTATAGACCTTGCTGACCTGACCAGATAGTTGAAGAAAACCTGATTTGTTCATCTTAGTGACATCAGATATTGTGTAAATCATTATAATCTTATAGAATGAATTACCCTACATCGGCTTCACACCGGACACCTCCAGTAGCAGCACAACGATGTTGTACCATGGCATGAGGAAACAGCTAAATGGTTTCACCAAAATAAGTAAAGAGGTGTCCAACTCAAGCCTCGTACACACACTCGGTTTTCTCGGCAAGAACCAGCAAGAAAACTGCTGAGTATAACGAGTGTGTGTACGAGGCTTTCAGGTTTCTTGTCAAGAAAACTGCCCAGAATCTAGACGAGAAAAATAGAGAACCAGCTCTCTATTTTCTCGTGTGATTCTCGGCAGTGTTGCCGAGAAACTTGTCGCCGTGGAAACCCGCGCATGCTCGGAATGACTTTGACGCATGCGCGGTTGCTTCCTAGGCATAGGTAGGGTGCAGCAAGATGGCGGCGACGGCATCGAATGTGACGAGCACATGTTTGTCATACACGATGACGTCACCGCGTTTTTGCCTTTCAAAGGAACCACGGTTCTTTTGAAAGGAGTGTCTGTACACTCGGGCGGCAAGAGATTCTTGCCAAGAATTTTGCTGATATCTGCTTAACCACTTCAGTTCCAGAAGGTTTACCCTCCTTCATGACAAGGCCATTTTTTGTGATATGGCACTGCGTTACTTTAACGGGTCGTTGCGCGGTCTTGTGACCCTGTACTCAAATACATTTTTTGTCCCTTTTTTTTTTCTTTTCACAAATCAAGCTTTCTTTTGGTGGTATTTGCTCACTTCTGCATTTATTTATTTTTTATGCTATGAATGGAAAAAGCTCAACAATTTTTGCTAAAAAACACATCCAATAATAAAAAAATAAAAAAAAATGTCTTCATTAGTTTGGGCCAGTGTGTATTCTGCTCCATGTTTTTGATAAAAATAAATCCCAAAAAGTTATAGCGCCTACAAACTATGGGATATTTTAATGTAATTTTTTTTATTTATCAGGGACTTATAGCGGAACGGCGAGATTGCAGCGGACAAACACTTTTGGGGACCAGTGACACCAATACAGTGATTAGTGCTAAAAATATGCACTGTCGCTGTACTAATGACACTGGCAGTGAAGGGGTTAATATCAGGGATGAACAAAGGGTCAAATGTGTTCCTAGGGAGTGCTTGCTCAACTGTGTGGGGGATGCTTTTACTGTTGGAAGACAGACATCCATGTTCCTGCTTAGCAGAAACACAGGATCTCTGTCTTCCTTGATAACAGAATGGCGATCTGCCTTGTTTACATAGGCAGTCCGCCGTTCTGCCTCTGTCCGGAATGATCGACAGGTCCTGGCGGACATCAGGTCTGCCAGGCCCACTGATTGGATCCCGCTGTGCCCAATCACATTTGGAGCTGGTCGCGGGCGGTCTGCATGTGGACGGCCGCACACCGGAAAACGCATAAGCGTAAAAAGCATAAGCAGGCACCACAGATACACAGCAAGAATCAAAAAACAGCCGACGCGTTTCACACTTGGTAAGTGCTTATTCAAGGCCATGAATAAGCACTAACCAAGTGTGAAACGCGTTGGCTGTTTTTTGATTCTTGCTGTGTATCTGTGGTGCCTGCTTATGCTTTTTCAATAAAGACAACTCAAGAGTTTTCCGGTGTGCGGCCGTCCATCCGTTCTTTGTTAGTTCTTTTGCCTAGTGCATTGCCAGCACCCGAATATACCTGGACTGATCCACGAGTGCACTTAGGATTTCCCTGGAGCGGTGAACCCCACTCTGCTTTGTTCTTTGGATTCTTGTAGAATCACACTTGTACGCAATTCTGCGCAGAGGAGCTGCCGCCCACAGTAACTGTTTGTGGGGCGGTCGGCAAGAGGTTAATTGCTTGATGGTTAAAGCAGATGCAGTATATGGTAGCCAGAATAATATATTGCCCTAAGACAACATGCACATTAAGTTATGCATTGTCCCTAAAATGTTACTAAACCCATTATCCTGCATTCACTATATCTGGTCTCCCACAGAACATGGAAATGCAATAGTTCTAATAAACATAAACTGCTAAATACCTTTTCTCATCAGCAGTTAGAGCAGTCTTGTCACTCCTATCAATGTCCAGCAGAGCACTGGTTAAAAAACTTGTAGGCGTTGTTTTCATCCCCCCCCCCCTAATTGTCCTATGAGGCTGGAGGACACCTGTCCCTCTGTTTGGACAGTGCTGTTTGGCCCTGTGCTGATCACATGCACTCTCCCAAGAAAAAACTCTCTAGCAATAAACACCAAACTGAGCATTTGCATCTTGCCCCCAAAGGCTCTGTTCCATCAGGAGATGGTTTGGGGACTGTGGAAGAAGGGGAGGACCAGAGAAAACAGATCAAACTGCCTTTTTACACATTGCAGAGGATTAACCCCTTAGGTTCCACAGTGAGTATAACAAGCATGCTCTACGGCATATCCAGAAAGATTTTACTGTTGTGGGTTTAGTAACACTTTAAAGTATGATAAAGTACTGGCCATTCTGGGTGATGGGGTAAAGTAAGTATAACTATATATGGCTACGTTTGTGGTAATTTATATAAATTGCAAACATCCATTTTTCAAGTTGTACCTATAGGTAAGCCCATAATGAGGCTGCCGTGTGCAGATACTTACTTTGTACTGCGCCGATGATGTCATTGGTGCATGCACTGTGAAGAAACGGCCCTCTGAGCCATTTCTCCACTAGCGAGCGCTGTGACTGATGTCATGTGACTCCGGACAGACACAGAGCCAAAGTATGTGGCCCCAGAAGGAAGAGGGGCGAACATGGATGTGTCCTCCAGCGGGGACAGCACGGGCTTCATTTGCAGGTAAGTGTCACATAATGATTTTACTTTGCAGGGAACAAAAATAAGTAAAACCCATCAGGGTTTGGTCGTTAAGCCACTATGTTATGTTTATACCATCCCCTATGTTCTATAACAAAATGTGTCCTGGTGTCTGTGCTTTATAAAAAAAAAAATGCAAATTTCTCTCTGATTTTTACAGTGCCTCCCAGTGCTCATGTGAGTCCTCTGCTCTCTCCTCCTCACCTCCCCGGCTGACAGCTCCAGCGGGAGGGGCCAAGAACTTCCATGGATGTCAGCTGGGGAGGTGTGGAGGAGAGAGCCGAGGAGTCACGTGAACACCAGAAGGCACTATGAAATAAGGTAAACATCTGCATCTTTTAAATAAAGCAAACACCAGCAGGGAGGGGATTAGATTGGTGCTGCTATGAGCTGATAGGCAGGGTGGGAGGGGGAGAGGAGCACAGAGGAGAACTACCGATGACAGAAGCACGTAAACTGACTGTGGTGTCAGGGCTCAGCAGCCATAATAAACCTTGGTCAATTTACAGAGGGGAGGGGAGAACCAGGCAGGATCAGCCAGGTATTTTAGGTGATACAAAGGGCCAAATTAAACAGCACAAGCACTACGCTGTATAAGCTTTAAGGGAACAGGATCTATTTTTTTTTTTTAGGATAACAAACACTTTAAAAAAAAAAACAGCCTAAATGAAAAAATAAATAAAAAAAAGCAGCATGCGGTAAAGCACAAAGCACTGCATGATGCCATTGTGCTCTAAATGCACCAAAAGACAATCGGAGATAAAGAAATAATCTGCAAAATAAATTATCTTTGGAAATACGAATAGAATCGATATTGCTTTTTCTCTGATACCATAATAGCTGCGATTTTTTATAAAGCACTATAGGAAAAATTCAGGCTTTCCTATATGGCATGAAACTTGTATACATTACACTAATTAATACGTTTTAATAAGCTATTAATGGTGCAACTACTGAGGAACAATTAAACCTTATCAACAACATTGAGTGAAATCCTTTATTACTACAG
Source organism: Rana kukunoris (assembly GCA_029574335.1). NCBI lineage: Eukaryota > Metazoa > Chordata > Amphibia > Anura > Ranidae > Rana > Rana kukunoris. Next base: position 353,197,140 of record CM056050.1, on the reverse strand, counting down.
TTTATTCAAAAGGTAATAACAAAGCAGCGTTGTTTCAGGCATTTGATGTGACTGGTAGAGATGCTGATGTATAATATGAATTTTGGGTTGCGAATCCTTTCATTGTTAAAGGGGTGTTCCAGCCCAAAATTGTGTTTATTAAAAGTCAGCAGCTACAAAAAGTGTAGCTGCTGGCTTTTAATAAACACTCACTTACCTGCTCCTGCGTTCCAGCGACGCGCCGACCGGGGCCCCGCTCCTCTCCCCCCCTCCCCAGCCGGCGTCTCCATCCCGACTGTGGCCACCCAGCCGTGACAGCCTTCGGCTTCACGGCCGGGCACCCACTGCGCATGCGCGAGCCGCACTGCACATGTGCGCGGCTCGCCGCTGACTGGAGAGGCGATCGCATGGGACCTGTCATGTGTCCCATGTGATCGCCTACAGGGAGGGGCTGGTGTAGGCGATTAAGGCTTAATCGCCTAACCAGCCCCTCGGCGAAAGCAGGAAGTGGGACAGGAAGTCCCACTCCTACTGAAGCCCCCACTCCCCCCCCCCCAAAAAATTACATGCCAAATGTGGCATGTATGGGGGAGGGGAGGGGATTAAAGAAAAGTTGTTTTTAGGGTGGAACTCCTCTTTAAGCTGCAAGCAAAGTCCATGTGGGGGTTATTTACGAAAGGCAAATCCACTTTGCACTACAAGTGCAAACTACAAGTGCAAAGTGCACTTGAAATTTCACTGAAAGTGCACATGGAAGTGCAGTTGCTGTTGATCCGGGGGGGAAACGCAAGGAGAATAAAAAACAGATGATGGACATGATTGAATAATAAAATCAGCAGAGCTTACCCTCATTTCAGATCTACCCCTCAGACTTACAGCGACTGCAATTCCAAGTGCAATTTCAAGTGCACTTTGCACTTGTAGCTTGCACTTGTAGTGCAAAGTGGATTTGCTTTTCAAAAATAACCTCCATGTCTTGCACAGGTTTCCATTAGCTGCACAGTGGGGGTTATTTACTAAAGCTGGAGAGTGCAAAATCTGGTGCAACTCTGCATGCAGACCAAACCAAACAGCTACCATGTTTTTCTGCCAAAGCCTAATTGAACAAGCTGAAGTTAGAAGCTGATTGGCTACCATGCACAACTGCACCAGATTCTGAATGCTCCAGTTTTAGTAAATATCCCCCCAGTGTCACATTTCCCAGTGTCCATGAGTTATCCCCATCACAGGGTAGGCAGCTGGAAAAGGATTGGAGTAGATTTTGGCGCACCGATTTTAAAATCAGTGGATTGGCGGCAATGTATAATAATGTTATGGAATCTGCACCCTTCACAAATAGTTTTTGTTCATGGATCTATTTCTTTTGACATGCACATGGGTTATATAAGATGCACTGGAATAACAAGTTCCTGGTATCTTCAGATTCAGTTTTCGCCTGGGTCCACTACAGCCTTGCATGCTTGGGAGTCATGCAAGGCTGGGAGCCAATTTGCATAAGTGTAACCCCAGCCTCAAGGATCAATCAAGGCTGTGGTGAGGCTTTATACACATTTTAGAGAGTAGCCAGTTCAAATGGGGTAACAGGACCAGCATACTTGACATTTTATCATGTTGTGCTTGTCTTCCTTTGAAAATAATACTGGAAAGCCAAGGCGTTTTATTTCCATTTTGGATAGAGTTAGGCCCCTTTCAGTCATGCAGACCGTATGTCTGTATTTCATCCATTCGTTTTCGGATGAAATACGGACATACATGTATCCCTATGGGATAGCGGGTGTCAGCGGATGAACATCCGCTGACACCCGTAATTGTCCGCCTCCGCAAAGATCCGCTTTTGCAGACGGAAGACTGCGGGGACGGCCCTGTTATCCGCCGGGTCAGAGGGGATTTACGGAGCGATCCCCGCGGAGAAAAAGGACACACGGAAGCAGATCATTACGGATCCGCCCCGTGTGAAAGGACCCTAAGAGAGGCCTATAACCCTTGCCAGTTTCTTATTTGCACTCTGTAGCCCATTCGGGAGATTTCCCTTCATTTCCTGTCCCAAAGCCAAACCAGGAAGATAGAGGACACGTATGACGTCACCCGCCATCGCTATCCCACGTGTAATCCCTGTAATCGGATGCACTGTGTTATGTCCGTACCTAGCACTCAGATGAGAGTGCTTTTACATGTGAGTTTTTATTTATCTTTTAGGCTGGGTTCACACCTATGCGAATTGGTTGCAGCTTAAACCGCATCTAATACGCAGAACATTTTTAAATACATTGGCCCAGATTCACGTACATCGGCGCATTATTGGACCGGCGTAGCGCACCACTTTTCCGTTAGACTTGCGTAATCTAGCCGCGTAATCCCGCGATTCACGAAGCTTTTGCGCAAGAGATTGCGCAAGCGTAAGGTTTTTTCCGGAGGCGTAAGGAGGAGTAATACAAATTGGGAGGGACGTGGGCGTGTTACATTGAAATGAGCCGTGACCCCATGCAAATGAAGGGCCGGCCGACTCGCGCATGCGCGCGTGAAGGAAACCATGTCAGCTCCGTTGTGCGCATGCTCACAACTCGGGAGCGGCGCAATCAGTGAAATTGGACATGGACTAGGGCAATGTTGTGAACTACGCAGACAGCATAAATAGACACACACAAACGCACTTCCATTGCAAAAGTACATCCCTTTGTGTCCCTTCCCATTGAATCAAGTGCTTTTGCTCTGTTGTTCGTTAGAGTGTGTTTTGTAGTTGTCAGATTAGTGTTCTGTGTGATCTAGTGCTTGTTGGTAGTTTTGTGAAAGTGTGTTTTGATAAGTGTTTTTTGACTGTTTGTTTGATTGATAGATTTCTGAGCGTTTGTTTTCTTGCTTTATTTTTTCATTTGATTTTTTTGTGTCTGTTTCTTGCTGAGTGCTAGTGTGATTTTTGCCTGTTCTTTTTCTCTTTGTGTGTGTTCTTGTCTGATTGGTTGTGCTTGTATTTGTGACAGATTTTTGGTGACTGCTAGTGAGTTTGTTTGGAAGTATGACTGAGAGAAAAAGAAAGTTGAATTTTACAGTGGGGGAAAAAAGAATTCTTGCCCGGGCCATTACCGACTATGGGCGTTTTCACCACGGCCCGCAGAGTGCCACCACCACCCCGGCCAGGAGGAGGGAGATATTGGATATGATCACGGAGCAGGTCAATTCATCGGGGGAGGGGGAGACACGGACCCGCTCTGGGATTGAAAAGAAAATAAATGACCTCCGGCGTGAGGTGAAAAAAAAACTGGCCGCAATAAATGCCCATGCCAGGGGCACAGGAGGGGGCCCACCATGCCGGGTTAGATTTACAGCGACGGAGCGTGTGGTGGCCCTGACCTTTCACCGGCATGAAGTGGAGGGCCTGCCAGGCTTTGACACAAGTCCGGTCCCCGCGGTGCCAGGTAAGGTATTTATTTCTCTCAAGTGTGTAGCATGTGTGGGGGAGGGGGTGAAAGGGAATATGTGGCAAGTGTGTGGATCCTCCAACCTGTGAATGGTTTGTGTCATCCACAGCTGTGCAGGAGGGTGCAGGGCCATCTGGCCAGACCGCTCCAACGCCAGGACAGCAGCCTAATGAGGCCCCCCCAACAAGGCCAGAGTCCGCGGAGGAGGAACAAGAGGAGGAGGAGGATCATGCGGAGGACGATCATGAGGAGGAGGAGAATCATGAGGAGGAGGAGTCCATGGCAGGCACTGGACGTTTGGTTTCTGCGGACTCTTCCCCTCTGGCTGCAAGAAGCCTGCCCTCCCTAAGGGTGAGCCCCCCCCCCCTCCCCCAACATGGCTCCCCTCACAAGGGCCTCCCCTTCTCCCCGGCCACAACCATCAGCAAGAGCCAGGAGGTCATCCCAGAGCACCAGGGGGGCGCCCAATCTCCTGCCCGCCAGTCTGAGAAGGAACCTGGCCACCCAGACCCGCCTTCTGAGACAGCTCTGCCAGACTATGGGGCGGGTGGATCAGAGCCTGTCCTCCATCAACGATAGGCTGGGTAACCTGGACTCCCACTCCCGGGCCTCCACAACCTGCCTAAATGACCTGCAAACTACAGCAGCAGGCGTTGGGCAGGATGTGAGGGCCCTTACCCAGGCTATCCAGGGCAACACGGCAACACTTGGTGCGGCCCTGGACAGAATAGCCGTGGCCTTGGAGGGCAGGCCGCCAGGTGGGCAGATCTCAGGGGCTGCTCCTCCTTCCCCGGCTTTTCCCCTCCCCCATGCGTCTCCCCTGAGGGTCCGGGGCCGTGGCCGGGGGCGCCCCAGGCGTGGCTCAGGCAGAGGGCATTAATTTTTTTTTCCCCTTTTTTTTGGTTTGAAAGCATGTTTATTTTTGTTCTCTGCTTTTTATTTTTTCTATGCATTTTTTTTTTTTTTTTTTTGCTGACATTTTTGGCATTTTTTGGGTTGTGAATGATGTTTGAATGTGGGGGTGACATTCCTGCTGGAAAAGGGGTGTCATCCTCAATTTGGGTGGAGAAGGGTTCCCCAGGACCAGGGAGAAGTGATTCCCAGGTCCGTGTGAATGGTGTATGAATGTACAGTGACATAATTGGAGCCTTGACGTGGCGTTACTGCTCACCAGTCTTGCATGGTGGACTGGTGCCAATCCAATTTGATGAGGATGTGGGGTGTGTGTGCTAGGGACCATAGTGGTGTGCATGCATGCATTCTCATTGTGCCATGATTAATGTGTGTGTTTAACGTGCAAAGATGCATAATGTGAGCTGGCATGAGATGGGGTCATGAGATGGGGTTCCAGTTCATATGCAGAGTCACCTTGAAGGGAAAAGACAGGTGGATGTTAGTCATGCATGTGCCACTTGTGAGGTGTGCATCACGGGAGGGGATAGTCATGCCTGACTCCCATGTCACTCACCAACCAGCCAGCTGTCCCCATACATGTTCTGTTCGCAATCTGTGGGGATGGGGCTCTGATTGTATATGTAGCTGTCATGGGTGTCATGGGTAGTGCCATGTGTTGGGCTGCTGATGTCCTCCTGCAAGGTTGTGGTAATTCCACGATGGCATGAGGGGTGAATCTGAAGATGCGAGACACCTCAGAATCTCTCATGCCAAAGATGTCTATGCGTGTGTGATATATCAAGTGAAGAGTGAGGGGCTTGTATCAGATAAGAATATTGTATTAGATTAGATTAAATTGTAAATTTGATATAAGCCAAAAAATAAAAAAATAAAACATCTCCCGTGCCCTCCTTAGTGCCATCCTCCGTGCCCTCATCCTTCTTTGTTCATCTAAAGTCAGTAGTATAGCTATGCGCGACGATGCCCCTGGCATGTTGGCATACAGATTGTTGGGCAACACGTGTGACTGCTGAACTCCTCACTAACAGTGTTGCTTTATCTGACAATTAGACTTTTTTTCAAAATTTAGACCAGCTTTTAGGTCCTCTAACTTTAGACAGAACATTTTGCAGTTGCGCACATCGCGTAGCCTGCGCAGCAACTGCGTTTTTTTGTGAATCCCCGTAACTCCCTCATTAGCATATTTGACTAGCAAATCAATGGTGTGTCTAGCGCAGTTTTGCGCGAAGGCAAGCGAAGGTCTAATTCAATTACGCCGGACCAAAAAACGTAGATTTCTGGCGTATATTGTTTTGTGAATCGCGTCCAACTATACGCACGCGCACATTTAGACTTACGCACGCGCAACAGCAGTTGCGCAGGCGTAATCGCTCTGTGAATCTGGGCCATTGTTTTCAATGAGGCTAGTTTACATATGTGCGATGCATTCGCACTGCGCATTGCCGGAAATCCGTATGCGTTGTGGAGGCCTTGCGGTGCGGCTCAGGTGCAAATTCAGTCCCATTATCTTCTATGGGTACGCAGCTGATTCGCAGATGTGTTCAGTTCTCTTCAGGAATTTCTCTCATTCTCATACATTTCTCCCCCACTCTCCACTCACTCAGAACTTCCCCCAGGTCTCCAAATTCGCAGCAGAAACAGAGCTAATCTGCTGAACACTTCCCTTATCTTTGCAGAGACATTACAGAGCTGAAATTCTCACTGCACAAGTGTGAACCCAGCCTCAATGAATTGTTGGTTGGCTCCAGAGAGCACTAGATCTTCTCTCTTCTTTTTTATGCCCTGAATGCCTACCGCATCCTTGCATCTATCGTTGTGCTACTGAGTCCTTGCATCTGTTGCCGTCTCTGAGAGCAGGAAGCTCCCTGTCTTTTTTCCATGCTGAATGACCTTTTGTGGGTCTTATTATTAAGGTGAGTGGCCATCTTTTCCATTCGGTGGAGGTTTTTCTGGACTTCACACTTTGGATTATTTTGCACCTGATTTATCGCTGGACTGTATATTTGCACATGAGCACTTTATGGACTCTTTTCTGTCATATTGATGTCATTATATTTTATATTATTTATTTATTTTTTCACTGTTATTTAATTGATATGTCTGCGCTGCTCTATTATTTTGTTTATGCTCTGTTGAGGTGTTTTTTTGAATTTTATCTTAAGTGCTGGCTTGCATAGTTCTAGTTGTTAGTTTGTTTCCAGCGCTGAATAATCTTTATTTACTTTGCACTAATACGTATTCTGCTACATATTTTTTTGCAAAAGTTATAGTGTCAGACTTTGGAACATTTTTATGCAAACTTTATTTTACTAGTAATGGCCGCAACTTATAGCAGGACTGCAATATTGTGGTGGACATGCTGACACTAACTGACACTCTCGCTGCTGTGTCTCAGCCAATCAGGAGGGGGAGTCCCTGACAACTGGGGCTCTTGTGTAACATTGCTGGATAGAGATGGAGCTCAGTTAAGTATTGGGGGGGGGCTGCTCCACATTAAAGGGGCTGCCTATAGAACTAATTTAACGTCCAGGCATGTTCTAAGTTCTAAGGGATTCTATGTCATTTTCTAGCAAAAAAAAAAACATCCTTTGACACTTCCACACAATTTCCAAAAGAAACACCTCCTACAATTGAATCGCCAACACGAAAATTACTTTTTAAGACAGTTTTATTCACATCACTTGCCTGGTTTGCAATGTCAGATACAAAAGTTACTCTTGGCAAAGCAATTTTTTCTGAGGGACCTCCTTCCTGTGCAGAGAAAGGTTGCCATTCTCACAAGCACCTGTTTGCAATCTTTGTATCTGCTGCTAGCTCAGAAAGAACATTATAAGGCCCCTTTCACACGGTCAGACCGTTCAGGTCCGCCTGTCAGTTTTCACGGCGGACCTGAACGGCCGCTCCATGCAAGCCTATGGAGCGTCGGATGTCAGCGGAGACATGTCCGCTGACATCCGATCCGCCAAAATCAGACGAATGGTGATACGTCCCCATCCGTCCATGGTGGATTGAATAGGGTGAGATCTAATGAAAACTGTCCGTTTTCATCAGATCTCTCCATAGGAGACAGCGGCACTGCACAAGCCTCTCCCGCTCAGTGAGCAGAGAGGGACTTGTCATCCACCGTCTCAGCGAAGAGATCTCCCGCTGAGCCGACGTCCTGCTGAGGTCCACAGGCCTCACTCTTCTCGACCCAACAGTTGTGCACACTGCCCTTCTCCTGTGTAGTCTTTGAGATAAACATGTCTTTTTACAAGGCAGCTCAACAGAACAAAGTTGACAGCCTTGTGATCTTGGACTGAAAAGCAAAAATCAAGGAATTTAGATAAACAATTCCACCATGTAGACCAGAAATCTGCATACAGATGGGGCAGCAACCAAGCTACCGAATACGACCATGAAAAACAAATGGCAAGCAAGTATTGCACTGAACTAAACCAGACGTTTTAAAAATCTATACATACATTTAAACACAGGTACTAATCAAAGATAGTTGGCTGTTTCCAAACTCCTGATGTTTTTAAACTATGCAGTTTTGTCCTGATGCACTCCCAAAGAGAAAACTCTACAGAGCTGCTGCTCCCCTTAAATACCACACTAATTAGGAACCAATTAGGATAATAGCTCACCTCTCTTACATATGCTAATTGATAACATCCAGTACTCAACACCTAGTCGGCAATGCACAATACACAATCCCTTCAGTAACTAGTATGCAGTCACCAAGAGCAACACAATACCAAAGTTAAAAAAGTAAACAATTTAACCACCTCAATACCAGGCACTTTCACCCCCTTCCTGCCAAAGTCAGCTTTCAGCGCTGTCACACTTTGAATCACAATTGCACGGTCATGCAACACTTCACCCATATGAAAAATTTATAATTTTCCCCTCACAAATAGAGCTTTTTTTTGGTAGTATTTGGTAACCTTTGCGGTTTTTATTTCTTGGGCTATAAACAAAAGAAGAGTGACAAGTTTAAAAAAAAAACACAATATTTTAACATTTTTGCTACAATAATGCCCCTTTCACACTGGGGCAGGAGGCGCGGTGGCGGTATAGCGCCGCTAAAAATAGCGGCGTTATACCGCCGGAATTGCCGCGGGAATCGCCCGCTAGTGGTGCGGTATTAACCCCCGCTAGCGGCCGATAAAGGGTTAATAACGCCCGCAATGCGCCTCTGCAGAGGCACATTGTGGGTGGTACTGCCGTGGTTTCCCATTGTTTTTAATGTGGATATTACAGTGGGGGAGATGTCTGTGGATATTACAGTGGGGGGTGATTGTGTATATTACAGTGGGGGAGATGTCTGTGGATATTACAGTGGGAGAGATGTCTGTGGATATTACAGTGGGGGGTGATTGTGGATATTACAGTGGGGGAGATGTCTGTGGATATTTCAGTGGGGGGGTGATTGTGGATATTACAGTGGGGGAGATGTCTGTGGATATTACAGTGGGGGTGATTGTGGATATTACAGTGGGGGAGATGTCTGTGGATATTACAGTGGGGGGGGGGGGGGGGGGGGTGATTGTAGATATTACAGTGGGGGAGATGTCTGTGGATATTACAGTGGGGGGTGATTGTTTATATTACAGTGGGGGAGATGTCTGTGGATATTACAGTGGGGGAGATGTCTGTTGATATTACAGTGGGGGAGATGTCTGTGGATATTACAGTGGGGGAGATGTCTGTGGATATTACAGTGGGGAGATGTCTGTGGATATTACAGTGGGGGAGATGTCTGTGGATATTGCAGTGGGGGGGGTGATTGTGGATATTACAGTGGGGGAGATGTCTGTGGATATTACAGTGGGGGGTGATTGTGGATATTACAGTGGGGGAGATGTATGAGGATATTACAGTGGGGGAGATGTCTGTGGATATTACAGTGGGGGTGATTGTGGATATTACAGTGGGGGAGATGTCTGTGGATATTACAGTTGGGAGATGTCTGTGGATATTACAGTGGGGGTAATTGTGGATATTACAGTGGGGGGGATGTCTGTGGATATTACAGTGGGGGAGATATCTGTGGATATTACAGTGGGGGGATGTCTGTGGATATTACAGTGGGGGAGATGTCTGTGGATATTACAGTGGGGGAGATGTCTGTGGATATTACAGTGGGGACTATATATGGTGGTGATCTGAAAAATGTATGTGCATTATAATTAATCGAAATTAGTCGAAATTAATCAAACATGAAAATTTTAATCAGTAACAGCCCTACTTTAAACTGACCATATCCAGCTTCTGCTGTTCAAACTATGCACTTGTGTCCACTACACTTCCAAAGGGCAAACCCCCAAAAAACATTCTTTCGCTGATAATGGTAAACATTAATAATTGAGGCACAGACCGCAATAAAAACCTGACCAGTCTCCAGCTACTCTCCTTTCCAAGATGCTGTCATATTAGAAGTTCACTTTTTATACTACAACGATACTGTGAGAAACAACAATGATTTTTCTGTGAAAAAAGTCAATTAACAGCTTGACATGAAAAAGGCATGCAGTTGTTAGATGTACCCTATGGGGTTGATGTAGTAAAGGTAATAGACTGTGTACTTTTCAAGTGCTGTTGCTCAGGTGCTTAGGAAATGAGGGGAAGCGCTGCTGACCTCCATTATCCAATCAAAAATGCTTTTTGTTTACATTTTCCTTGCATGTGATTGGGCATTCTTTGCAAAGTGAAGCTTTATCTAATTTACTAAGCTCTGGAGCAACTGTACTTGCAAAAGTGCACAGTCTTTTTGCCTTAAAGCAGAGTTCGACCCAAAAGTGGAACTTACGCTCACCTGTCTCTCCTCCCTCCTGTGCCACATTTGGCACCTTTTGCCTTTCAGGGGGAGCGGGTACCTGTTTTTGACAGGTCCCCAGCAGAAGGCCGGCTCCCTCCTCCTCCTTCCCTCACCGGTGGGCCAGTAACAGAGCACAGCGCGTATCGCGTAGGCGCAGTAGGGAGCCGGCCGTGAATCCTTACTGGCAACGATGGTGGCAGCACCTGAGAGCTGATGGAAACATTGCTGGACTTTAGGACAGGTAAGGGTACTAATATTAAAAGTCGGCTTTTAATTTTTGGAGGGGGCTCAGAACTCTGCTTTAACTAAATCAATCCCCTATTTTCTAGGCTTCTGTTATAGAACAGATTTAAGTCAGAGATACAGAGAAAGACATTTTATTTTTATTCTGTATTTTTATTCTTTCGCGCTTTTTATAATAATCGCTATCTTTTAAATACTTTTCACTTAATGGTTAAAAACTGTGAAGTAAAAACACCAAATTAGAAGGGAAAATCCAGTAAAATTGGAAATCAGGAAGGTACAGGGGAAACCTATCAATGTTAATGTATCTGAAGTACCGTACATAATGCAGCAGTGGAAATCAATGTTACATGTAGAGACAATCGTTACCAGCTTCTTGGCTCGCTGTGATTATACCTCCATCAAAGTGCCTGAGATACTTTGTATCAAAGTCAGCATGGTTTTCAGGCAAGCAACACATTTCTAATGAATACAAGCATTCAACAACAAAGTAACCTTGATGACCACATTAGGGTGTGCTGCTCCTAAACTTCCTGAAATTGTTACATGTCCCACCAGTAAAACAGCATAAACTCCACAACAATTATAAAATTCAAGAACCATCAGGATGCTAACCTCAAGTTAAGGAACATCTGCTTCAATACTATTATGGAAGTAAGTGCTAATTATTTTTGACATGGTACATAAAATGATATAGTATCTTGAAACAAGTTCCTTAAGTTCCTATGTTGACACTCTTACCTCAACTTTACTCTTACCTTCTTTACAAAACACTGCTCTGTTCCAAGAGACTGCTAGAAATGTTTGAAATGACTGCAGTGGTTGTTTATTAAAGCATAGAAAGTCGCATTTCAAAAGATTATTTACACAATTTATTGTGAAAGTGCCATGTAATGCAATTTTATGTCTGAATTGTGGGACATGACACTTTAACAATCAGTGGTACATATACATCTCGGAGTACTGGTGGCTTTTTAAACTTCACTGGATTTTTAACGGCACTGTTTTATCATTATAAGCACCCACCACATGTGGTGCAGTTCACATAAGGCTTAACCTCCCTGGCGGTCTTCCCGTGTGAGATTTTTAAGCTAAGATCGGTAACCCCGTGCCACACACGGACTTGCCTCGCTGGATGCAGAAAAAAGTTTACTTACCTTTTCTCTGCGATCCAGCGATGAATCCCCGCAGTACACGGCGGGCGGATGTCCACCTGATGCTGTGTGTTCCGCCGATTCCCTTCCCTGCGAGCGTCGCGACGTAGGGGGGGGAACGGCGCCAAATTTAAAAAAGTAAACAAACACTATACATACAGTACACTGTAATCTTATAGATTACAGTACTGTATGTAAAAAATACACACCCCCCATGTCCCTAGTGGTCTGCCCTGTACACTACATGTCCTTTTTATATAATAAAAACTGTTCTTTCTGCCTGCAAACTGTAGATTGCCCATAGCAACCAAAAGTGTCCCTTTATGGCAAAAATTGTTTTAGAGCAGCTAAAAAACAGCGATAATAAATCAGAATCACTTGCAGAATTTAGCGATAGCGATTTGTGGAGAAATTCGTCATAAAAAAAAAAAAATAATGACAGCAAAAATTCTGCAACTGAGCAAATTTCAGTGATTTTGATTTGATTACCTTATTGAATAATTTTTACTATAATTATATTATTATTTGTTATAATTTTTTATAATTATTTATTATATTATAATTTTTAATAAGAAAAAAAAAAAAAATCATACCCAGGATGCCTATTAGACTCTTGTTTGGATAGATTTCAGTGAGTTATTCCTAAGAATTACAAGCCTACAGTATAAAACGCCAAATTCCCTTGCAAATAATGGTACTGCTTTTAGCACCTAAAATCTGAAAGAATCATACCGCCAGGGAGGTTAAACGAGAAGTATGGGATTTTTTTCCCCACAACCATACTTACCTAGGTGGTACTTACCGTTTTTTGCATCTGTCCCCTGCTGTCTCTAACACTGAGAACTGAGCGATCAAACACCACAGATCACTCAGTTCTCAGGGCTCCCTGAGCAGAGAGCTGGTGACTGCCAGTCTGCTCTGCCCCACTTGCTCACTGGAGCGCTGGACTGTGGAGGGGCAGGAGCGGCCGGCTTAGGCTGAGAGGCTGAGCTGGGTGCCGGTCCAGGCATGTGGGCAGATCCCAGCTTCATTGAAGCTATCTTGCCTGAAAAACCCACACTTTGACATCAGCCGACAGCAGGGTTCAGCCCGCTGTCAGCTGAAAAGGGGTTACAGGAGTGCAGAACGAACTGCACTCCTTTAATCCATAGGTTAAGTACAGCCAAACAAGCTGTGGCTGTACTTCACCTTTAAATGCGTCCATGATTGTTGACATGTTTTTTATTTTTTTATTCCCACATCAGCTTACAGTGGACGTTTGAGACCAACTCGAGAGTTGATGCTTCCTACGTCACGTTTACACCATTGCATCATCTGTGGTATGTTTTTAAGATATTGCGTTCATCTTAATTTTTTTTTCTCCTTTTCCCCGGGGACACAAAGTTCTCCTCAGCTTGTTTGAAAAAATAATCCCCCCCCCCCCTGATCAGCCCCCCCTCCAGGCTCCCGGGACTCGGTTAGCTTAAAACTAAAGACTGAAAGGTTAAGGTATCGACACCCTAATTGTTGTATGGTTAGGCGACCAGATGTCTTAACTAGGAGGCTTCAAACCCTCTACATAACTCCATGTTTTTTTATATTCTTTCCACTTTACCCATTTTTCCTGAAAGTCCATGTTTGTTTCTAGTACGCTACCTTTCAGCTCTTCTAATCTGAAAGTTTCCTCCACTGCATCAATCCACTCCCAGATCTGTGGGGTTTCGGTTTCTTGCAATTTTTTTGGTATAAGTCTTTTGGCAGCATTTAGGAGGTGAGGCAATAGGGATTGCTTATACCTTTTAATACCCACATGGGTGCAGTGGAAGAGCACGACCCAAGGATCTTTCTGTTGACATGTTTTAACGGACTATTCAATTTATTGTCCCAAAGTCATGATTCCTCCCAACCCATAACATTTGAACACCTTTCTGTCATTTACAGTATGATCTTCCTGCCTTCTTACAAATACATTTTTCCATATTTATTATCTCTCAAAGCCCATTTACTACTCACTGGCTCCACATTTATGACTTCTCATCCTGCTCTTAAATCGGTGCCTCTTACATTCATGATCACCACCAACGCCTTACAAATAAATGCCTTACAGATCACCGTGACTTATGCAGAGACACCAGTACTAGAGCACAGTACTTCAACTCAAGCTGGTTGGTGCTTAGTGACCCAGATTGACAAGATTAATTTAATATAATTACACCACCACTTTAGCCAATCTAGGTGGAATGAAATATCACACGGCTGTTTCCTCCAAACAAGTCTCCTCTGCAGTGCAGCTTTTCCTGTATATTCCTGTCCGAAGCTGCAACATTTCCCTCTAGCTAATCAGATATTTGGCCACTATTGTATGATAAACCCCTGATCCATGCACTGAAGTGTCACTTTCTGGTCTCTTTGCAGAAATCCAACCAGCTCAGGTAGCCATTTTTTATTATTATGTTTATACAGAATTTATATAGCGCCAAAAGTTTGGGCAGCGCTTTACAACATGAGGGCAGACAGTAGAGTTAAAATACAATTCAATACAGCAGGAATCGGAGAACCCTGCTCATTAGTGCTTGCAATCTACAAGAAAGGGTAAAGTGAAAGAAAAATAACTGTGGGTGATGAGCTGATGATGTAAAGGAAAATACAGTTGTTTTAGCTGTGGGTAGGATAGGTTTTTCTGAAGAGAAGGGTTTTCAGGGATCGTCTTAAAGCTAATAGAGTAGGAGATAATTGGACCGATTGGGGAAAAGAAGTTCCATAGTATTGGTGAGGCTATGGAAAAGTCCTGGAGAAGAGCAAGGGAGGAAATGAGGAGGGAGAGGAACAGGGAGACAATTAAGAGCTTTGTTGTGTCATTGGTTAGAAAGGGGCATATTTTGGAGTTGTTGCGGAGATTGAGGCAGCAAGATTTGGACAGTGACAGTGATTGGACGTGGAGCCGAAAGGAGAGTTCAGAGTACAGGATTACACCTAGGACCTTGGCATGATGGATGGACTTATAGTTGTGCCATCGATTTTGACAAGGGTCAGGGGAAGGAGCATGTGGGAGAGGAAACATTTTAAATTTGGTTTTGGATATGTTGAGTTTGAGGAAGTGGTATGACAAAGAAATTGTAACCTATTTTACAGCGGTTCACTGCCATAATACTGCACAGGCAGAAGCGTGAGGACAAATAAAGCAATTGTGAAGGTTATTATTTATTTTTTAATTTTAAATAATAAACATGGTAAGGGTTTTTTACAGAGTGGACCCAAACCTCTACTCCACTGGTGTGCTGTCCGCTTCTCCTTTTCTGTATCTGGCCCCATAGCAAGCTACTTGCTGTGGGGGCAGACATGCAGGCTCACTCCAAGTCCATGCTGTGAGTGTCCATAGACCCACAAAGCTCAGCCCTGCTCCCTTCCTCCACCCAGGATTTGATGTATAGAAGCAGGAGCCAATGGCTCCCGCTGCTACCTCTCTGTCCTGTGAGGAGGGGAACAGAGACAAGCACCACCAGCAGACAGGCACAGCACTGGGTTGGAGATAGGACTCAGATAAGTATAAAGGGAGGTGGGGTGGATGGGGTGATTCAAGTAGTGGGACATTTTTTTACCTTAATGCAGGTAAGGCAGTATGAAAAAAAAATCTTAGTTTTAAACCAGTTTAAGCTATGCACAGGGCAAGGTAGGGTGACAGAAGACTATAAAATAATTTCTAAGATCTAGAACAGTCAGGCAGGACCTGGTTGGGGGGGGGGGGGGGGGTATAAACGGTAGGTTCGGTTGAGTTGAATTACTTTTTGTTTGAATTTCTTTATGCCATTGTGAGTGTTATCCAATAAGAAAATAAATCCACTACAATAGTTACAAGCTTGATTGCTTCTGCAATATATGCTGTATTTCCTACCTCTGGTAAAGCTTGGCCAATTATTTTGTATTATTTTTTAAAATAAGCAATCAAACACACCTAAGTGCCGGTTCACACTACAGCGACTTGGGATCCGACTTGAAGTTGCCCCAAGTCGTGCGACATGAGAAATTCCATTGAAGTGAATGAGAGCCGTCTTAATGTACACTACTGAAGTCGCTCCGACTTCAGAAAAGGTTCCTGTACTACTTCAAGGGGACTTCTAGGCAACTTGTAGGCAACTTGTACCCATCGATTTCAATGGAAGTCGCCTCCAAAGTCGGGTCTCTGTCTTAACTGAAGCAACAATCCAGGAAAAGAAAATTGTTTTCTCAGGCAAACCCCTCCCTCCCACAGAGCTGCTTATTCTGTGATTGGCCACAGCCAAAGTCGCCTGTCCTGGAGGCAACTTTAAGTCGCGTTGAAAGTTGCTCCAAGACTCGCTGAAGTCACCTTGCAATGTCAGGTTGCCCCTGTGTAAAGCTTCATGTACACTGGCCTATATTTACCATTAAGTTTAGGAGCTTTGGCAGAAAAGAAAAAAACACCATAAGCTCCTAAACTTAAAGGGGTTCTAAAGGTAACATTTTTTTTCCTAAATAGCTTCCCTTACCTTAGTGCAGTCCTCCTTCACTTACCTCATCCTTCCATTTTGCTTTTAAATGTCCTTATTTCCTCTGAGAAATCCTCACTTCCTGTTCTTCTGTCTGTAACTCCACACAGTAATGCAAGGCTTTTTCCCTGGTGTGGAGTGTCGTGCTCGCCCCCCTCCCTTGGACTACAGGAGAGTCAGGACGCCTAATAACACACAGCTCCTTTCTCTATCTGGAACGGAGAGAGCGTCCTGACTCTCCTGTATTCCAGGGGAGGGGTCGAGCATGACACTCCGCACCAGGGAGAAAGCCTTGCATTACTGTGTGGAGTTCCAGACAGAAAAACAGGAAGTGAGGATTTCTCAGAAGAACTAAGGACATTTAAAAGCAAAATCAAAGGATGAGGTAATGTTGTCCAAGGGAGGGGGCGAGCACGACACACCACACCAGGGAGAAAGCCTCGCATTACAGGAAGTGAGAATTTCTCAGAAGAAATAAAAACATTTAAAAGCAAAATTGAAGGATGAGGTACAGTAAGTGAAGGAGGACTGCACTAAAAGGTAAAGGAAGCTATTTAGGGAAATCATTTTTTACCTTTACAACCCCTTTAAGTGTAGGATAGTGTACATGAAGCCCAAGTATGGTCTTTGTTAGAAAGATCTACACATGGAATGGAAATTACTTTAAATGAGAATAATTGTGTCATAGCAACTGTGTCTAATTATTGGTGACGGATGTACCTGAAAAGGCAAAATATGTAATACTGCAAAGTACATTTGCTTGGTCCTATTATTCCTTTGTTCTTAGAGTTAGTCATTTTTATCCTGTTGTGCTGGTGATTACATTGTCATCTATTGTTCATTGTTTTGTTTTTTTTGATTATCATCATTAAGAATTTTAAGCAACCTTTCTATTGTTTCCATTTTTCTCTTGCAGTCAGTCTACACTTTACTGAGTGTGAGTCATCCTGTCTTGGTAAAATAATGCAACGTCCAGATGAACATTCCTAGAAGTAAAAACTGAGTTTATAGAAGGAATCTTAGAGCTTATTTATTAACCACTTGCCGACCAGCCGCTGCAGTTATACGGAGGCAGGTTGGCTCGGCTGCGCGAATCATCGTCATTGTATGCCAGTCGCGTACACGGCTATCTGTAGGCATGGGCATTCCCATTCGCTAGCAGGGGAGCCAATCAGTGGGTCTGGTGGACTCAATGTCCATCAGTCACCTGCAATCACTCCACAGAGAGGCACATCAGGGATCTGCCAGTGTAAACAACGCAGATCCCCGTTCTGTCAGGGGAGTAGAGTGAGATTGTCTATACCTAGTGATTAGGAACAGCGATCTCTCTCTACTCCCTGTCAGTCCACTCCGCCCCACAGTTAGAAAGCACCTCCCTAGGGAACATTTAACCCTTTGATCTAGGGCCGAAACAACTAATCATGCCCCAGATGAAGACACGTGACCCTGTGTCATAACGCGTAGGGAAGGAAGGAAAGACGTGCATTGAGTGACGTGCTGCTAGCGCTGTGGTCGCCGCTGTACTATACGCATTATTCATTCGCCTGTTTGTAAGTGCAATTCTTTTATTAAAATCTGTGTACCAAAGATAATACACGATTGGAGGCTTTTGTCTTCTTCCCCCTCCTCCTTGTTTCCATTGCTATTGAGACCTTAGGCATCCATCTCCTCACCGATCCGCGGTGGTAAGCAGGACCTCCCAGTGAGTTTTTCAACATGAGGAACATCCATTAAAGCCTGCACTCACCGGCTGGAGGTGAGAGTTCTGGGAGACCAGACCCCTGTGTGTGGTGTTTTTTCCTATCTCCAGGATCAGTTGGCATCCTTGTAGCACCCTCTTTCACCATTACGGATTATTGTTCCACCTTTATTGCACTCTTGGACTTTGTCTCTGATATTTGATTTTGCCACTTTGCACTTTAATATATTTCCACTATATGTGATTTTTACTATGTAATTTTTAATATGTGATCTTTTGCTTATATTTGCGCAATCACCCTATTTACCAATTAATCGACAACTAATCGATTATGAAATTATTCGATTACAATGTTCACAATCTAATAATTGGCCAGTAACATAATGGGGTAAAAAAAAAAATTCTACTGTAAATATTACTTTCACTGTCCCACAGTAAAAAAAATTAACCCCCTTACAGTAGCAATTATTTACTCTTTTTGTACTTATTTTTGTTTTTTAACCCCCATTATGTTACTAAACATCTCAGGCCGGGGTCACACCTCTGTTTTTTTGGTGCTTTTTGCAGAAACACACTACAGTTCATTTACATGTTTTCCTATGGGACACGTTCAAATCCATGATTTTTTTTCAGCTGCTGCGTATTTGGAAAGGGCAAGGACTTTTTAACGCAAAACGGTGCCATTTTTTTTTTTTGGTTCAATATACTTCAATGCAGAAGCTGCAGAAAAGCATTTAATGTGTTTTTGCGGCAATTTGTGTTTTGTAATCTGCCCAGCAACAAATTCGCCCCCCAAAAATTGAAAATGCTTTTTTTTTTAGGTTATTATCCGATTAATCGATTATTCTAAACAATAATCGGCCAACTAATTGATTATGAAAATAATCGTTAGTTGCAGCCCTACTTTGATCACCCCTGGTATTAACCCCTTTCTCTGCCAGCTTAATTTTTTACAGTAATTAGTGCGTTTTTATAGCACTGATCGCTGTACAAATGTCACTGGTCCCAAAAACATGTCAAAAGTGTCCGATCTGTCTACCGCAATGTCGCAGTCGAGCTAAAAATCGCAGATCACCGCAATTACTACTAAAAACATGTAGAAGAATACACTTTGGCCTAAGCTGAGGAAAAAAATATTTTATTTTTATTTCTTGGTAATATTTATTATAGCAAAAAGTAAACAATATTGTTTTTTTTTTTGTTTTCTTTTAATTGTTGCTCTTTTTTTGTTTATAGCGCAAAAAAATAAAAAGGTGATCAAATACCTCCAAAAGAAAGCTCTGTTTTGTGGAAAAAAAAGGATACCAAGTTTTGTGTACAATGTCACAAGACTGCACAATTGTCAGTTGAAGCGACACAGTGCGGTAGCGCAAAAAATGGCCTGGTCAGGAAGTGGGTAAATCCTTCTGGGGCTGCAGTGGTTGAACTGCAGATTCCAATGATTTTGGTTGGACACAAACAGGTTTAGTTATTGGCCTGCTTTTGGGTAGATCAGATTCATAATTTGTACAGTGCAGTTAGTATAGAACTAGAATCATTTCACAGTGGGAGAGGGGCCCAGGCTCTGTGAATTTGCGCTTAAGGACCACCCTACCGCAGTATACGTACGTGGGGCTGTCCTTAAGCGGTTAAGTTAGGTAAATTACAATTGTAGTGGTACTTAACCCCAAGACATCAGTTTTTATAAATATCTCTAGGTTGCTATGGAGGGACTATACAGTAGAACTCCTAATTAAGGTATTGATGAAAGTGTGTTATGCTTAATTAGAACATTATATACAGAGTACTGTTTGATGACAGAACTACATTTGTTAACAACATTTATGGTGGATCTGGAAAAATCCTTGGAAGCCAGATTGCCATGGTTACCGAGATTTCTATTCTATTATGGGAAAATGTACTGTCCTGGCCCTTTGGCATTGTTTAGTTGAAAATACTACAGCACTTTGGGGTGATTTACTAAAATTGGAGCATGCAAAATCTGGTGCAGCTATGCATGGAAAACAATCAGCTTCCAGGCTTTATTGTCAAAGCTTAAAGTGATCATAAAGGCATTTTTTTTTTTTTAATCACTTCCTGCCCGGTCTATAGCAAAATGACAGTCGGTTGGTTCAGTTATCCTGACTGGGCGTCTTATGACATCCAGCAGGATAAGCTGCGAGTGCACACAGGGGACACGCAGCGAGGCGATCAGTGGTGCGGTATGTCAGTCTATTTTACAGCTACACTGATCTCGGCAAAGAGCCTTTAAAGGAGGCTCTTTACCACGTGATCAGCCGTGTCCAATCACGGTGTAAACATGAAGAGCCGTTTATCAGCTTCTCCTCACTCGCATCTGACAGGTGGGCGTAGAGGAGAGCCAGGGGGGTCTGCGCTGATTGTTTATCAGCGCAGCCCCCCTCCCCGCAGATGTTCACACTGGACCACCAGGGATGCAGCCAGGACCACCAGGGAACCAGGGATAACCACAATAGATGGATGACCAGGGATGCCACCCATGGCCACCAGGGATGCCAGTAAGTGCCCAAAAGACGCCAGTAAGTGACACACATCTTGCCAGTCAGTGCCAACTATTATTGCCTGCAAGATGTCACCTCATCGGTGATCTCCATCAGTGCCCATCTGTACCGGTCTGGGCAGGAAGAGGGTTTAAGTGCCTGGTATTGAAGTGGTTAAATAACAAGCATGTCATAATCACCTGCCCTTATCATTCTCTTCTCGGGTCCCTTTCCGGTGCTCTTGGCCCTCCCTCCTACTAATTGCCCCCAGAGCAAGCAGCTTGCAATGGAGGCACACGAGCAGGCTTGTTCCCTAGCCACAACACTGTGGGGGTTATTTACGAAAGGCAAATCCACTTTGCACTACAAGTGCAAAGTACACTTGAAATTGCACTGAAGGTCCACTTGGAAGTGCAGTCGCTGCAAATCTGAGGGGTAGGTCTGAAATGAGGGGAAGCTCTGCTGATTTTATTATCCAATCATGTGAAAGCTAAATTGCTGATTTGTTCTTGTCTTTGCATGTCCCCCTCTGATCTACAGCGACTGCACTTCCAAGTGCACTTCTAGTGCAATTTCAAGTGCCATTAAAGTTCATGAGCATGTAAAGTCCTTACCAATCCTTTTGGTAATATAGGGCCAGATTCAGGTACAGTTAGGCTGGAGTATCAGTGATACTCCAGCCTAACTGTCACTTTAAGCCGGCGTTTCTGTTTTCTGTAACCAGAAAACAAGAAATGCCGGGTTGGAGTTCCGATGCGATCGGCGCAATTGAATTTCGCCATCGCATCTTTAATTTAAAAATGGCGCCGGGGGCGTTCCCGCTGATTTACGCTGAAAAAATATGTCAATCAGCGGGAATCGGCAAAACACGATCGTATTTGGGCGCGACGCAGTGACTTTCCGACGTTTCCGTAGGCGATACGCGGCGTAAAGATAAAGCAGCCCCCTAGTGGAGTATCCTATGTTAAGTATAGCCGTCGTCATCGCGTTGAAAAAAAAATGTTTGCGTCGCTTGCGTAAAACGTCCATGAATGGGGATTTGACGTCATTGACGTTCACTGACAGAATTTGGAGCATGCGCACTGGGATGCATTGACAGTCGACGCATGCGCGCTTAGTTTAAATAATACACGCCCCGTACCGGCCCAATTTGAATTCCGCCGGCTCATTTGCGATACGCTGCCACAACTTTAGGAGCAAGTGCTTCATGAATAACAGCACTTGCTCCTAAAATTTCGCCAGCGTAACGTAAATGAGAAACGTTACTCCAGAGCAAAGATGCTCCAATCTACCTGAATCTGGCCCATAGTGTATGTTTAACTGAAACTATTTTTCAGTTAGTTTTTCTCTGTAAGAGCCATTTTCTGTCTGCCCTACATGTGCACTGCTGCATGAGGTCCTAGGGACTGAGTGTGGAGCGAAGCATTTAGCTGAGATGAGATCCATGTAAATTTTTCATTATCTTACATGTAAAAGATTCAAGAGAAACATTTGACAACCCATGTCTCAGGGCTTTCACGGCTGTCCTATTAAATGAAAGCATATATCTTATTGATGTGAAGGTTTTCCATTTCATAAACAATGAGCTACAAATATATGTTACAGTTTCAGAGAAGTTTATTGGCTGTTAGTTGTGATTTAACTAACATGAAAATCTCACTTGGTTGTCTGTATCTCTCACTGTCTCTCTTTGTCTTCATCTATCTTAGACCCAATAAATAGTCAATGCACAAGTCTATGAGCAAGATCAACCTAGTAAGCTTTCTGTGTTATATGTATGTGAGTTAAATTTTTATAGAAAGGGAAAAATAAGGTTCAGAACTTGGGCGGAAGTTATGCATTTTGTGTGCACTTAGGTTTCTATATCGGCAGATGGGATGAGCGAATGTGTCTGGGTTTGGTTCGTTGGGAGTGCCTTGAACCCTAGCAAAAAGTCGGAAATTTGAAAACTTAAATCTGAACCCCATTGGTGAAGCTTGAAAATTAAATATGACCATTTTTAAGACTACTAGGAAAAGGATTGTCATACAAAGGGCATAGGCACCTGGCCACTGGCATGGGAGACAAGTACAAATGTAAAAAATAATGTTTTAAAATCCCTTATATGGGGAAAGGGTCCTCCTATTTACCTGTATGTGACTTCAAGGGCGACATAGTAAACACACTAATCCCTTATATTACATGATTGGAAGATTCCTTTAGAGCCGGTTCACACTGGGGCAACACAACTTTCAGCACGACTTTGGGAGGCAACTTGAACACAACTTGAGTATGAATCAAAACGCGACTTACAACACGACTTGAAGTCGCCTCCAGGGAACTCGATGCCAAACTTTAAATAAAAAAACGTCATGGGTTCCCCCTCTAGGAGCATACCAGGCCCTTAGGTCAGGTATGGATTTCAAGGGGAAACCCCTATGCCGAAAAAACGACGTGGGGTTCCCCCCAAATCCATACCAGACCCTTATCCGAGCACGCAGACCAGACGGTCAGGAAAGGGGGTGGGGACGGGCGAGCGCCCCCCCCCTCCTGAACCATACCAGGTGACATGCCCTCAACATGTGGTGTGTCCTTTGGGACAGGGGGGCGCTCTGTGGCCCCCCCACCCCAAAGCACCTTGTCCCCATGTTGATGGGGACAAGGGCCTCTTGGTCGTTGGTTGTCGGGGTCTGCATGCGTGGGGCTTATCAGAATCTGGGAGCCCCCTTTAATAAGGGGGCCCCCAGATGCCGGCCCCCCACCCTATGTGAATGAGTATGGGGTACATCGTACCCCTACCCATTTACCTGGTGGAAGAAAATTTTTAATAAAAAAAAAAACTACATAGGTTTTTAAAGTAGTTTATTAGGCAGCTCCAGGGGTCTTCTTCCAACTTCAGGGGTCTTCTGCCGGGCACCAAAGCTGTCTTCTTTCAGCTCTTTTACCAGTGGGGGCCCGGTCTTCTCCCTTCTTCCGACTTCAGGGGGTCTTCTCCCTCCCGCTGTAATGCCGGGTTTGCGGTGCTCAGCGATTTATATAGGCCTCTTATAACGTCACAGTCCCAGCATGCTCCGGGTGGTGACAACATAATTACCCCGCCCCCTGATGTCGTCACCACCCGAAACATGCTGGGACTGTGACGTCATAAGAGGCAATAGTCTAGCTGGGTTGGAATGATCTGGTAATGGTCCTACAGAGGTGACAGGAGCTGCTAATGATGTAAGGTGCCATTTTTTTTGTGGGCAGAATTACAAGATAACATTTAGATGCTAGCATCAGCTGGAGGGGTTTAGTAATCATTGCTGATCCAAGACTGGTCCCCAGTGCCAGGGTACAGACAGATTCATCTCTCTGTCATCAAACCTTCTGCTGAGCTAAGGGCCCTTGTAGACAGTGCACTGGCAGGACAGAAGAAACAGCATGTACTGTGCAAGCTCTTGCCATTGGGCTAGCCTAGAACCCAATAGTACATGCTATTTTTCCCTTGTGTCAGAGATCCAAAAAGGTGTCCACCCTGTAATGGTCTCTCTCCTCCATGGCCCAAATCCTGAGGCCCTTGCACAGGCATTTCAGTGAAATTTAGCCCATTCCCCTTAAATTACCTTCAGCAGAGGATCCCGAGTCTTAGTTGTAACTGAGGACAAAGGATCCTGCTCACCAATCTTACCAATGTACAGTACAATTCCTGGGGTTTGAAAGGGTGTAATGTTTTCATGTATGTGTGCCCCATCTCCTCCACCTCCTCACTGCCAGTACCCAAACTCTCTCCTCTGCCTCCTGCTGGAGGCAATAGACAAAGTATGTAAGCAAGTAATTCTCTTCCTTTTCATGTTGTGTCTTCAGTGCCGGTCTGTTAATACTGGAGCACACACTGCACAGTGTAACACCAGAGGGATTGTTTTGCTAATCAGTGCCTCATCACCACTTACCATTCTGTTTGCTTTTTCGAATGGTGATAAGATGCTTTGAATCAGATGTCACTGACATGGTAAAAAGAACTCCAGCTACTTTGAGCTTGTCCTACTGTTTTACAGCTATTTGGTGGCTCACTGTGCTGGTACATCTGCTGCAAGTTGGCCAACAGGTTCCAGTGCATAAATGAATCACACATCAGATGGTTGCAGGCAGCTTGTGTTGCCGCTGAATTTTTGCCAGATGAACGCTTAACAACTTGGGGACCACCCTATTGTGATTATACTGCGTCAGGGTGACCACTCTATGCCCCATCATGTGATTTGGCATTTCCAGGTAGGGGGCATGCGTCATTCAATACAGCACAAGTCAATTAACAGGTCCCGGGCCATGATTTATGGCTGGGACCTGGTGATCAGCTTAGCAAATCACAGTACAGAGGCCTGGGTTTATTAACAGCACAGGGCTCTGTACACCAAGCAGCAATGTGGTTGTTGTTTTTTTTTGTAATCACTGAAGAACCCTGGCCTGCTGTCACAGCTGGTACTCAGGAAGGGGAGGGGCATGGGGGCAACTGGAGCAATAACAGGTTGCATGTTTCACCATGATTTTAATATAATGCACAAAAACAGTACCAGGTAGCCCAGCACACACAGGTGCAGGTCATCCTGGACCAACTGGTGTTCTCAAAAATGAAATTCCCAAAAAGAATAAAAAGAAATAGAAAAAGGTGTACCAAAAAGAAAAGACAATTGTGTGTTGGCTCATGTTGAACTTTCCTACGACGTTAGTAACAGCCGACCCAGGCCTCACTAAATGACAACATATCATTAAGAATCTGATGACCAATCACCCTCCCATGCCCTAGCCCAGTCCCAGATAAACGCAAGGACTTTGCAGTAGTGTTCTCTTCATTGCTTGTTGTTTATTCACCAGATTGGACATCTCTGTGGACACTGGACACAATAATAAGAGCTGCCTGGCTCTTTATTCCAGCAAGCGCCCTTTGACCACTCGTACTTAGGGGATCATTCCATTCTGGTAAGCCTGCGGTTTGGCTACTGAGGTGATATGGAGATCGCAATTGAGAAGTTCACCTTTATGTCACACATGTAATGTGATAGATGGTTATGAGGACTTTTCAGTATTTTGTCACTTGATATTTATGTCTGTGCCTTTCACATTATTGAAGGAATACACTTTTTTTAGGTATCACGTGTTAGTTTTGACTAACGCTAAACTCAATATTTGCTTACATGATTTAGATGGGATATCACATATTGTGTTACCTGCTTTTCATTTTCTTATTATTAATTATGGTTTTAAAGTATTTTTGTTTTACTAAAATATATAAACTACAGAACAGTATACAGAGTTGAAAATTTGTAGCAGATAAAGGCTGCATTCACACCTAGGCGACAAGATACGCCACGTACGCGGCTTATCTTGCCGCCTGTAGATTAAACTTTTTTTTTTTTTTCTTTAACATTGCGGTCTATGAGCGAACGCCAATGTCGCCTGAAAAAAAGGGTCCGGGACTTTTTTTCAGGCGACAGGCGTGGAGATGTGAACAGTCTCCATAGACCGCAGTGTTATTTCACATCTCGAGCGACAAGCGCGACGGGCGTCCGGCGTTTTGTCGCTCAGATGTGAATGGAGACAAAGTGTAGCAGGTTGTACTAATGGAGTGATCTGCGATGTATAATATATACTCTAAGTAAAATGAGCGCTGTCCCTTTAAGTGAAGACGAATTTCCAAACCAATGCATATACTGTAATTAAAACATTACACATCAGTACACATGATTAAAACATATATACATGTAAAAATTAAATATAAGCTTAATAAATTTGTGCATATAGATCACCAATTATTATAGAAAAATGTGTCCACAAATCACATATTTAAAAGTCCATAACCAATTAATTCAACATTAAGTAGCCGTGTGACTTTCAAGTGCTCTGTGCTTAAAAAATATAAAGGTGCTCCAGTGCACAGAAAGTGCTCCTCATAAAATAAGGCCTCTTAACAGATGGTTGATCTCAAATTATAGAGATCATATATGCTTTATCTCTCCAGGATGGCCATCGCTCCCACCATCAAGCATCCAGATAGCTCAATGACCTCATCACTAATATACAGCAGTGGTGTCTCCACAACTAGAATACAGTCTCCAGTAACCATGTACATTAGGTACAAAAAGAGAGAAGTCACAATGCGAAATATTGCAAAGAAAAACAATGTCTATTTTAATAAAAGATAAACCAGCCTCCAATTCTAAAGGACACCTGTTATCTAGAAACGCATCTAGCAAAGCTAGAGTGTGACGTCATCATGCACAAGCACCGGATGGTCCCGCAGATGTGCTTCTTTTTTCTTTTTTATATGTAAGCACAATTTTATCTTTTATTAAAACCAATTTTTTTTTTTGGCCAATGTGGCTTCTCCCTTTGTCTTGTGTGGAGTAAGGATCAAGGTGTATATCATCAAACATGCTTGGAACAGAAAGTGCAACTTGTCTGCTGGGACGGTCTAGCAGACCGTTTCCAGCAGACAGATTTGGTCGTGTGTACGCGGCCTTTGAGAGTGATAATGCCAAATTTAATAAACCTGCACTACATTATACTGTTATACAAGCTGTACACTCACTACTTTACATTGTAGCAAAGTGTATATTCTTCAGTGTTATCACATAAAAAGGTAAAATAAAATATTTACAAAAATGTGAGGGATGTACTCACTTTTATGAGATACTGTATATACACTATATAACCGAAAATATTAGGACACCTGCCTTTAAACGCACATGAACCTTAATGGTTCATCCATGTCTTTATGGACCATGGCCTGGCTGTAAGCTTTACCTCAACCATGACTACCCCCTGCATCCATCATTCTTTTACTTGAATTACATATACACTATATTATTTTTGACTAGGGCTGTTACTGATTAAAATTTTCGTGTTCGATTAATCGTTTTTTTTTTAAATCGATTAATCGACTAATTTCGATTTCAACTACTTTTAACTGATCTCCTTGCACTGCAACTCTGCATTAGTCAGTGGTAAATGTGGTATACACTATTTACAATCACCCGACACTAATACGTTTTAAATTCAAACTGTAGCACTGACATAAGTATTTTTTTCTTATTAAACTTTAAGAAAACCGTAGAAAGTTAGTTTAACTTTGAAGTGGATGTAAACCCCCCCAAATGTATTTTTTTTTTATGTCACAATGTAGAGTATAAGATTTCCTGTCATCTGTGCCCAGTCTTGCCACACAGAGTTAATCCAGCTCTGATCAATCCTCTTTTATTGTTTAGTGAAAATGAGCAGACTCACAGATAAAAACCTGTCTAAATAAAAAGTCAGTTTCTCTCTCCTTGCTTTGAGTGACAGGTTATTTACATATCTAGCTTGGACATGTTTATCATAAAATGAGGTGATCCAAAGTATAAAAAGTGAGAAATCCACCCCTCCCCCACATAACACATCCTTGTAATATACAATGAACTATGGATCACCTCATGTTATGATAAACATAACATATGATAAACATGTCCAAGCTAGGTATGTAAATAACCTGTCACTCAAAGCAAGAAGAGAGGAACAGACTTTTTATTTAGACAGGTTTTTATCTGGAAGCCTATTCATTTTCACTGAACAATAAAAAGAGGATTGATCATAGCTGGATTAACTCTGTGTGGCAAGACTGGGCACAGATGATAGGAAATCTTATACTCTACATTGTGACATAAAAAAAAAATTGTTGGGTTTACATCCACTTTAATGATAAAACTTTATCTAGTAATATTGACTGTCAGTCACTTTATAGTAGGCAAGTAGGCATCACTTTAGCCAGTCATGCAGACATACCAGAGTGTTTACATTTTCTGGAATCAGACATGATCGCATTTTATTGACAATATACCCTAAAGAACTGAACAATCTTTCGCACGGAACAGATGTTGCCGATACACAAAGAATTGTCTGCACAAAACTTCTTAGGACAGGAAAACAATGGTTATTTTTGCCCCCTTCCCCTGATGGAGCCTGATGCATCCTCCAGCTCCACAGATGCAAGGGTACCTCAATCCAATAGGTGCAGTTTGCTCGCATCCAGCAGGGTAAGTCTCACTGTCCAGGCTGTCCAGTGACATCAAAAAAATTAAAGATTAATCAAGGAACTAATCTTTAATTTCCCCAGCCCTATTTTTGACCCTTCTTCTAGAAGCGCATTTGTGAGGTCAGACACTGATGTGGACTAGGAGGCCAGGCTCGCAGTCTCCGCTCTAATTCATCCCGAAGGTGTTCTATTGGGTTGAGGTCAGGACTCTGTGCAGGCCAGTCAAGTTCCTTTACCCCAAACTCACTCATCCATGTCTTTATGGACCTTTTTTGTGCACTGGTGCGCAGTCACGTTGGAACAGGTAGGGGCCATCCCCATACTCTTCCAGCAAATTTGGGTGCATAAAATTGTCCAAAATGTCTTGGTATGTTGACGCCTTAAGAGTTCACGTCACTGAACAAGCCCAACCCCTGAAAAACAACCCCACACTATAATCCCCCAAATGATGTGGACCAGTGCACAAAGCAAGGTCCATAAAGACATGGATGAGTGAGTGAGTGAGTGAAAAACTTGTATAGCGCTACACATGCAAACTGAATCGCCTCAAGGCGCTTGGCATCCATTTCCTTCTATTTTCTTCCCTGGTGTGAAGAAAGCCTCTTGAGGGGGGGGGGGGCGAGCAGGCAAGTCAGGACGCTCTCTACTTTGCAGATAGAGAAAGGAGCTGTGTGTTAGTGGGCGTCTTGACACTCCTGCTCACCCCTCCCCCTCAAGAGGCTTTCTCCACACCAGGGAGAAATTGCTGTGTGTAGTTACAGACAGAAGAACAGGAAGTGAGGATTTCTCAGATGAAATAAGGACATTTAAAAGCAAAATTGAAGGATGAGGTAAGTGAAGGAGGACTGCACTAAGGTAAAGGAAGCTATTTAGGGGATTTTTTTTCTTTACCTTTACAACCCCTTTAAGGGATAATAAGAGTATATACACAATTCGTGCAAAAGGGCGTATATACTGTACACGTCAGTAATTGTTTGTAAATGGCATGAACCTATATGAAGATGATTGGATAATTAGAGTTAATGTTCTTGTAAATATGAAAAAATGATGTGGTACTGAATAGAAAGTAACCTGTTGCTATCTACTATTACGTTTTCTTAAGGTCTCACAGAAAAGGCAGCAGCTCAATCCTCGAGAGGTCCCTTCGCCACCATCCATCACTGAGCATTATCCACCGGAATGCATTCCTTTTCTTTTTGCCCACACAAATATTTACTCAGGACCAGTGACCAAACCAGTCAGTCCAGCGCGGTCTCCAACACAAGCATATTACAAATAAAAGAATAGTACACTAAACCCTACTTACGGCTGAGTTGCTATGCCCAACCTCCAGAACTAAGCTCTGCTCCCTGCTAGTGACAGTGGAGAAACAGTACTGTGGTACAAATCTGGACTGTTTTATTATTTGACTATATTTGAAGTAAAGAATCATAGTATGCTAGTGCTGTCCCAGGTATAAAAACTTCTCACATTATTGTTACATTTAATTAAGTTTCACTTTATTTTTTTACACCCCTATACATACTGTATTGGTGATTGTTTGGAGCATAAGATAAAAGTAAATGGCTTTGTCAAATTACATGTCAGGTCTGCCAAATGTAACCTCATATTGATTAAAGTTAGTTTGAAATTTTATTTTTTTGCATATAGTTACAATTTTTTTTTGATTATGAACTCAGAGGAGCGTCATTTCCATCACTGCAGGCAGCAGATTGATTGGGCAAATAATTGTATAAAACTGTGAGAATCAAATATAACCATGAAAATCACTTTAAATTCAAGGACAGTAGACTATTTTTGGGATTGAAATAAGAGGTCTGTGACCAGACCAAAACAGAAACCTATGGTCAGCAGTTCTTGTGGAGATATTTTATAGCCATAGTGGGTTATTCTATCCAGATAACAGACATGCTTTTTGATACAACATAATGTTTTTTAAGGCTGTGGTTTACTAAGGGGTTCATCATAACCCTAGGTAAGCAGAGGAGCAGCCCATGCAGAAACTCCTGTATTGTATAAAACAGTTAAGGTTTCTGTGGCCTTTTAAAGCCCTGTACACATGCTCAGTTTTCTCTGCGGTAAAAAGTCTGCCGAGAAAACCAAGGGGAATCCCGGCCGTGTGTATGCTCCATCGGCACTGCCTCACAGTGTTTCCCATAGGGAAGTAGTAAATCTGGCGGTAAAAAAAACGCTGGAGATCCCGAGGGGAAAATAGAGAGCAGGTTCTCTAGTTTCCTGATGGGATTCCCAGCTGTTTTCATAGGGAAAACTGTGAGGTTTAAAAGCTCTCCCGGCCTTGTGTATGCTCCATCGGCACTGCCTCACAGTGTTTCCCATAGGAAAGTAGTAGATCTGATGGGAAAAAAAAATGCTGGGGATCCTGAGGGGAAAATAGAGAGCAGGTTCTCTAGTTTCCCGACGGGATTCCCGGCTATTTTCATAGGGAAAACTGCGAGGTTTAAAAGCTCTCCCGGCCTTGTGTATGCTCCATCGGCACTGCCTCACAGTGTTTCCCATAGGAAAGTAGTAGATCTGACGGGAAATAAAAACGCTGGAAATCCCAAGGGGTTCTCTAGTTTCCTGACGGGATTCCCGGCTGTTTTCATAGGGAAAACTGTGAGGTCAAAAGCTCTCCCGGCCGTGTGTATGCTCCATCTGCACTGCCTCACAGTGTTTCTCATAGGAAAGTAGTAAATCTGGCAGGAAAAAAAAACGCTGGGAATCCCGATGTTTTCCTGAGGGGTGGAACCAACAGAAAAGAAGGAGAGGGGGGAGGAAGTAATTTCTTTTTTTTTTGGTTTGTTTGTTTAACTGTTCTAAGATTAAACCAATATTTTCGGTTTATTTATTTCTTTAGGGGGAAGGGAGAACGTAGCGGAAGGACCAGAGGGATAGCCAAATCACAAAGATATAATCAAGGATAGTATTAAAATAATATAAGCCTAAAGAAAGTAGACATTTGGGATAGGAGTCATTAATTGGCCTGGATTCACATACATCGGCGCATATATATGCCGCCGTAGCGTATCTTCTTTACGCTACGCGATGCAGCGCAGAGAGGCAATCACAGAATTCACAAAGCACTTGCTTTCAAAACTACGCTGGGTTTCTAAGGCATAAGCCGGTGTTGGTGGAAGTGGGCGTGAGCCATGCAAATGAGGAGTGACCCCATGTAAATGTTGGGCTGAGTGCCAGACAAGTACTTAGAATGGACTGTGCATGCGTCATGTCGTGGCCGCATCCCAGTGTGCATGCTCACAATCACGTCAAAACAACTGCCTACGGTGTGAACGTAACCTACGCCCAGCCATATTCACGTACAACATAAACTATGTAAAATTTGACGGCTTGTGTTCCCTGGTCCATACCTTTGCATGAGTTGCGCCTCATATATGGGAAATAACTTTACGCCGAATGAAAAACCTTATGCAAATCACTTAAATCATGCGCCGGGCGCAAGTACGTTCGTGAATCGGCGTATTTCGCTCATTTGCATATTTGAATCGAAAATCAATCGGAAAGCCACATGCGTTCAGCGTAAATATGCGCCCACTCTACGCCGGCGTAGGCAAGTTACGTCGGTCGGATGAAGTCAGTTTTTAGGCGTATCTAGGTTTGTGGGTTCGGCGCACAGATACAAAGGCGCATATTTGTACTTATGCTGCGTATCTGGAGATACGCCGGCGTAAGTGCTTTGTGAATCCGGGCCATAGTGTCTAAAAGTAAAATAAGTAGAATATATGTATAAGATGGTATACCTGTAAAGATGTGATATGACTATCTTTGTGAAAAAAAGGAAAAGAAATATCAAAATAAAGAATTGAAAAAAAAAAAAAAAAACTGCGAGGAAGCATACACACATCCGGTTTTCCAGGTCAAAAGTTCTCCTGGCCTGATGGAAAACTAGTCGTGTATACAAGGCTACAGTTTCGGAAAATCATAAAAAAATGTTTTTGTCACCTTTCTTTTATATGCCTCTTCATATGGATTAGTAAGGTGTCCACACTGTAAATTGTTGTTTTGTGGTACCTGTGATCACCATATAAAGACGGACCGTACCATCATATTAGGCATGGATTATCTCTTTTGCTACGCATGTTCTCTAACTGTGAAAGTGGCTTCCTTGCATTTTAGAATTCATTATCAGAGAGAAGAAAGCACAAGGATTGGGATGGGATGAAATATTGATTGAAGAAGGGCCGTGGGTTCCTGCAGCGCTCTTAATAATTCAGCAAGACTTTAAAAATAAAACTGAATGCTATTTCTGAATCTCTCCCCCATTTTTTTGCATTTTTCGGATGTGAGCTGAGAAACCAGCTGGGTTTGTGGTAATTAAACGGATATTGGCAGGCGGTATCCCATGATTCATTGTCCTTTCTTTTGTGGTTGCCGTTAACCACTCTTATGCCAGTTGCATCTGAAAAGTATTGTGGAATTCCATGCTGCTGTATACCCAAAATGCTAAGCATTCTTGTATTTCTAACATCTATCATGCATCTCATTTCATTTCTAATGTGAGTTTAACTACAATGCTCTAAAAAGCTTGCAAGAGTCCAGAATCATATGCTAATAAAAGAGGAGTCTTGTATCTGCTGCTTTGTAGGATGTCTGCTTCTGGTGTCATTTGAGGAGATGGGTTGCCATCATGAGAGGACTGGACTGAAGGCCATTCCCACCCTGAATGGAAAATACGTAACTATTTAGACATTGATCTAAGTGAGACCCGAGGACAGTGATACATATTGGGCATTATATAGCTATCTACTCCCCAATCAGACATCCCCCACCACAAAACCTGGCAGAGAGAAGTCTTCCATCATTGACTTCCTTTCCATCTCTGAGATGGCATGTGACCAAAAACTGCAAAGGAACCTGATGCTGAATATGTGAAAATGTGTTACAATATATGTCCTTTAGGCAATGCTGTATTCTGGCCTAGGCCAACAAGGCCCAGGCCTAGGGCAGCACTTTGCAGGGGGGCAGCACGGAAAGAGTGCCCGCCGGCTTCAAGCTAATATGGTGTGCAGTACCGCATTTGGCCAGAGGTGCGGGGGCACCGATGACACTTGGAAAGGTGCAGAAATATTCGGAATCGCACGGAAATGTTACCGAGTATTTCCAAACCTTTGTGAGATCATCCGAGCTGTTCCCAAGGCTCTCCGGTGCCCCCCACCTCTGGCCACATGCGGTATTGCATGCAATAGAAGTCAATGCGGAACAAATTATCTTTGTTTCCATAGACTTCTATGGGGAAACTTGCTTTGATATGTGAGTACTTTGGATTACATGCATTCTCCTGGAATGGATTATGCTCGTAATCCAAGGTTTCACTGTATAGGTAACACTTTTTTTTTTCATTTTGGATAAAGTAAGGGAGGGTTATAGCCCCGGTCAGTTTATTTTTTACCATCCCTGACCCATTGCAGAGATTTCCCTTCACTTCCTGCCTCATAGCTAAACAGGAAGTGAGAGGAAATCTATGCAAATTAAGGGAATCTATTATCCCCCCTAGGCCCTAAGGACTAGTGTCCCCACTCGAAAATTTCAGGGTTAAACAGAAAGGGGTGTGATCTTGACATAAAGGGGTGGGTCATATTTAAATTATGGGGTGCATGAGTTTAGTCAGGTCTAGGGCAGCACAAAACCTAAATACACCACTGCCTTTAGGCCCCTTTCAGATGGGGCGGACTCTGTCCAGCATATCTGCCTGCCCAATGGGGGATCTCTTCTCTGTTCCCTGCTGGGCAGGTGAATGGCAAGTCTTTCTGTTCTCTATGAGGCTGTCAGATAGAAACAGACAGTGGGGAACGGATTCCCATCTGTCTGTTTTTAGTGGACTGGATCAGATACCGGCGGGTGTCAGTGGATATCTGCCGCTTCTTAGAGAACCATTGGTGGTCCAATCTGGTCCACCTGAAAAACAGACAGGCGGTCTGCTGGTGTGAAAGGGACCTTGGAAGCACTCGGCTTTTTACCATTTCCACCAAACACTGCAGCACTATACACACACATTGCAGAGTATGTTTTACTCCCAGGTCAAATTTTCCATGGACAGCACTGCTTTATCACTGAAGACTACTGACAGGTTAGCGAATATGCTGATATCAACCAAGTGCATATAAATGATACATGGTTAACAGTTAAAGGAACACTAAAGGTTCGTTTTTTTTAGATCAATTGATTGCTGTAAGCTAGAGCATTTAAATATCACTTGTTTTTCCTTTTGACCTCCAAAATACAGTAATCCAGGTTTGAAAATGCCATTTTCTGTCTCTCCTCTTCTTGCTTTCCACCAGCACCTGCATGGTGGAAAGCAGAATGTGCTCACCCCCTCCCTATGACTACAGCCCTGCGTGAAGATGCTCTCTTAACGCTCACAGGCATGGAGGCTAAGCCTAATGGGAAATGTAGTTCCCATTAGGCCGTGATGCAGCAAGAATGAATGAGAACCGCAAACCAGGAAGTCAGTGAGAATAACGATTCAGGAGTGACGGAGGTGAATAAAACAGCTCGATTTTAACAGGATCAAACTAGTTATAATGCAAAACATTACTTTTTACTTTATCAGCTACTGTCAGACTTCAATTTAAGAGGAAAATATTTGTGTCTTTACAACCCCTTTAAACTGTTT
The DNA here is from genome assembly GCA_029574335.1 of Rana kukunoris. Taxonomy (NCBI): domain Eukaryota; kingdom Metazoa; phylum Chordata; class Amphibia; order Anura; family Ranidae; genus Rana; species Rana kukunoris. The sequence goes on along the minus strand of CM056050.1, from coordinate 353,162,298 downwards.
CAATAGACCTATATTAGCTATTTTTAAAGTAAGTGTCTCTTGCCATTTTAATCACAATGCTATGGATACAAATTTTCATCATGGCGTGTGCTTACTTATTATTATTAGAATTTAGTTGTGCATTAACAGTCATCTGTGGGTTACCAAATATAATAAACAGTACATGTCAGGCAACAACTGGGCACCTGAGGGCACTTATATGTTTTTAAAGCAACCTTACAAATATTGGATTGCTATTGTTTATGATACATGATCTCCATCTAAGTGTATCTTATAATGTTATGTGTTTTTAATATGTAGCTTCCAGAGATGTGCAGGGTCTATAAAACCATCTGCACACGTTTTGAATTGCAAATTAGGAGCCTAAGGAAAAGTAAACTGTTCATATTTGTTTTCAGGGTAATAATAAAGTGTATGTCAAGTGAAAAACATGTTTTGAGTGGAGTGGGGAAGAATTAGAACCCCTGTCTGGTTTCTGCTGCTATTTAGGACTTTGTTAAGCCCTGTACACACGGCCGGGAATCCTGTCAGGAAAAAAAACTGTTTTCCTGACGGGATTCTTGGCAAGCTTGCTTTGCAAAGCCGTGTATACAGATGGCCACTCAAAAGAACCGCCATTCTTTTGAATGGCAAGAACGCGGTGACGTCATCGACTACGACAAGCCGGCATCTCATCACAATCGATTCCGTCGCCGCTATCTTGCTACACCCCACACTAACTTTGTATTCTACCACATGTTATTGAGCATGCACGGTTTTTCTACACTCAGGTAAGCATACAGACGACCGGTTTTCTCGGCAGGAAACACTCTCCTGGGAATCCCGACAGGAAAATAGAAAGCAGGGTTCTGATGGAAAAACTGCTAGGGAGCATACACAAGTCCGGGATTCCCGGCCAAATGCTCTTCTGGCAGTTTTCCTGCCGGGAAAACTGGTCATGTGTACGAGGCTATAGAATGATTTTCCCTCATGTTCTGTCTGGTAACATTTTACCAGACAGGAAGTCAGTGGTACTTTTCAACAGTAAAACAGACAGAATTATTAAAAAAATTATCTTTCAGTAGAGTAGGGTAAGATGTCTGATCTCTGTTCCAGATTTTCTCCTACTTACTGTAGGAAAACCATTGTCGCAGAATAGGACCTGACTGGTATTCTCTTTAACGGAGACCAAGGTAGCAGCAAAAAATATACATCAGTTCTATTCAGGTCCCAAAAAAGTTTTGACTTTAAGTCCCTCCTGCTTGATTATTAGACCCTCCTCCCATACCAATTTAACTCTACTTCTTAGGCTACATTGTAGAGCGGGGGTCTCAAAACTGTCTAAACAAAGGGCCAGTTTACTGTTCTTCAGATGCCTTATCAATGCCCCATCATTGTTTTTAGTGGAAGCAATGGTGCTCCATTGTTGGTATCAGGGAAAAAAATGGTGCCGTATTGTTGTTATCAGTGAAAGAAATAGTCCCCCTTCATTGGTATCAGTGGGAGGAATAGTGCTATATTGGTGTCAGTGTAAAAAATGGTGCCCCATCGTTGGTATCAGTAGGATATATAATGCCCCATCATTGGTGTCTATGGGAGGAATAGTACCCCACCACTGGTGTCAGTGGGAGGAATGGTGCCCAAAGGCCGGATGTTTGGGGACCACTGTTGCAGAGGAATTAAATGAGAAGTATGGCCAAAGCTTTTTTTGGCCATACTTGTGCGTCACAGGAGTAAACTTATTTCTGCACTCCTGTGACCCAAATTTAGCTGATAGCAAGCTACAGACCACTGTTGGCTGACGTCTCAGAGCTGTTCCAGGCTCTGCATGGCTCCCGACTTTAAGGACGAGATTAACAAAGATGCCTGATTGGCAGCTAGCTCATCTTTTCAGCACACCTCTGATCAGAGAGCCTGAGCCGTGCAGTAAACACTGGAAGGGCAGTGCAGAGAGTCGGTGACTGACAGTCACCAGCTCTCTGATCACTGAAGACCAAGATCTGAGGTCACGTGATGATCAGTTCTCGGTCAAAGAGTCAGATTAATGCTGTAGCCATACTGGTAAGTATGTATGTGTTTTTTTTTTACTTCCTGCACTTCTCCTTTAAGCTTTACCTACAGTGACGTTCTAACTGTGATGTGATGCGATGGGTTGAATGGTAGAGGAGAATGTCGCATCTAACTTTAGCACATGCTAATATGCCAAACAATATGGATGTACGTACACAAGTATAATGTAAGCATTAGGTAGAACACTTCCACCACTAATGCACCTTAGCGTTTGCCTACGTATATAATAGTTTGTACTATATATAAAAAATAAAGCAGTATTTTACATCATTCTATTCTGCAATTTTATTCGCTGTTTAAGCTAATTGTAAGTTTAACAAAAGAGAATACCTATTTGTGTAAATGTTTGCCGTTTAATAGCTGGACAAGACCCTTGAAGGTACAGTATTACACAAATTATGACAATCCCTTTTTTTTTTTCCCAAGGGTCTAGAGAATTTGAGCCGTTTTCTCTGAGGATTTCCATCACTTAACATAAATTATACAGGGAGTGCAGAATTATTAGGCAAGTTGTATTTTTGAGGATTAATTTTATTATTGAACAACAACCATGTTCTCAATGAACCCAAACAACTCATTAATATCAAAGCTGAATATTTTTGGAAGTAGTTTTTAGTTTGTTTTTAGTTTTAGCTATTTTAGGGGGATATCTGTGTGTGCAGGTGACTATTACTGTGCATAATTATTAGGCAACTTAACAAAAAACAAATATATACCCATTTCAATTATTTATTTTTACCAGTGAAACCAATATAACATCTCAACATTCACAAATATACATTTCTGACATTCAAAAACAAAACAAAAACAAATCAGTGACCAATATAGCCACCTTTCTTTGCAAGGACACTCAAAAGCCTGCCATCCATGGATTCTGTCGGTGTTTTGATCTGTTCACCATCAACATTGCGTGCAGCAGCAACCACAGCCTCCCAGACACTGTTCAGAGAGGTGTACTGTTTTCCCTCCTTGTAAATCTCACATTTGATGATGGACCACAGGTTCTCAATGAGGTTCAGATGAGGTGAACAAGGAGGCCATGTCATTAGTTTTTCTTCTTTTATACCCTTTCTTGCCAGCCACGCTGTGGAGTACTTGGACGCCTGTGATGGAGCATTGTCCTGCATGAAAATCATGTTTATCTTGAAGGATGCAGACTTCTTCCTGTACCACTGCTTGAAGAAGGTGTCTTCCAGAAACTGGCAGTAGGACTGGGAGATGAGCTTGACTCCATCCTCAACCCCAAAAGGCCCCACAAGCTCATCTTTGATGATACCAGCCCAAACCAGTACTCCACCTCCACCTTGCTGTCGTCTGAGTCGGACTGGAGCTCTCTGCCCTTTACCAATCCAGCCACGGTCCCATCCATCTGGCCCATCAAGACTCACTCTCATTTCATCAGTCCATAAAACCTTAGAAAAATCAGTCTTGAGATATTTCTTGGCCCAGTCTTGACGTTTCAGCTTGTGTGTCTTGTTCAGTGGTGGTCGTCTTTCAGCCTTTCTTACCTTGGCCATGTCTCCGAGTATTGCACACCTTGTGCTTTTGGGCACTCCAGTGATGTTGCAGCTCTGAAATATGGCCAAACTGGTGGCAAGTGGCATCTTGGCAGCTGCACGCTTGACTTTTCTCAGTTCATGGGCAGTTATTTTGCGCCTTGGTTTTTCCACATGCTTCTTGCGACCCTGTTGACTATTTTGAATGAAACGCTTGATTGTTCGATGATCACGCTTCAGAAGCTTTGCAATTTTAAGAATGCTGCATCCCTCTGCAAGATATCTCACTATTTTTTACTTTTCTGAGCCTGTCAAGTCCTTCTTTTGACCCATTTTGCCAAAGGAAAGGAAGTTGCCTAATAATTATGCACACCTGATATAGGGTGTTGATGCCATTAGACCACACCCCTTCTCATTACAGAGATGCACATCACCTAATATGCTTAATTGGTAGTAGGCTTTTGAGCCTATACAGCTTGGAGTAAGACAACATGCATAAAGAGGATGATGTGGTCAAAATACTAATTTGCCTAATAATTCTGCACTCCCTGTAGAGTATCGAGTCTAGCCCTTAGGAGCCATGCTTTCTTAGCGGCATTCTCACCAAACAGAAAACTTGTATTATGTATTCTGAGTTACATTTACTCATACACATTCATAAAGCCTTTCATTTCACTCTTACTGCGCCCAACCATTCAGCTTGCTTAATTTCTTCTTAGACATACACCTGAATTAGCATGTTAGTTATGCAGACGAAAGTTATTCACTTTAAGCACTCCAAAACATCTTGCTTTGGGTGGAATGATTTGCATATTTTTAATTTTGTGTAGGGATTTACTAAGGTGAAGAGGAAATGTTTACCATATTAAAACAGCTACTGGCAAGTGTATATGCACTCCGATAAGCTTGCACACACTGCTTTTACAAGCATGACAAATGGTATGCCTAATTGTAAGCATGCCGCTTGTACTAGGCTAGGCTCAGAAAACATCTAGGGGGCTATTTCTGTGATGATACTGACAGTGCTGATGTGCAAACCTTTCCAAAATGTATGTTTCTGTGTACTGATGTATAGTGCTTTGTTTTGAGTTTTTTCTTACCTCTCACATTTCTCTCAAGCTTTTTGGTGTGTATATATATACAACTCACTTCTGAAATTGCTAGCAAAGTACTGCAATTTCAGTGGGTGCCCCTTGGTCGCCATGTCTTGGATCCCTCTAGCTGCTTGCCTGTGTTACCAAAGCTACCTGGATTTCATTCTGAGGGATGTTGTTTTATGAGGTTATGTGCTAGTAGCTGTTTGTGTTCGGAATGGTTTTTTATTGAAGTAGCAATTTGTAGCTAGACTCTATTGCTATAGAGTCTTATAGCAACTATACTATGCAGCCATGTCTTTCTGATTGAGCCTCAGAGACATTGGTTTGACGAGTCTGTTTGCTCAGCTTTCATAATTAGGGATGAGCTCCAGCGTGTTTCCATAGTACACCTGCAGAGCCCGCCAGGAAGTCTGCACGGTGCTACGCTAACCACAGACAGGGAGACATTTCCCGATCTCTGCAGCCGAGCATCGGGACAATGTCTCCCTGGCTGTGATTAGCACAGCACCGTGCAGCATAAATATATACAGTCCTTGGAAAGTAAATATATACAGTCCAAAAATATATATATAAATGTTCCAAAGTGACAGGTGCTCTTCAATCATATATCCTTTGTGCTGGTGCTCTTTACAGTGCCCCTGGGGGTAATTCATGCAACAGAAATACTCACCCCTCAAAGGGGTATTGTGCATTTACAGTATTTTCCACTATAAACTGTATCCAGATCCACAGTTTAGTTTGCTCCTAATATGCGTTCATTCGTGCCTCCCACATATAGAAGAAAGATACTCCCATAGTATAATACCGTTTCAAAAGGGTTTATTTGTTCCAAATAATAAAAACATACTCACATTTGCTCTGTATTTGCTTCTTTAAAAAAATAAAACAGGAAACCGGGACAATCCGTGACTTCAGACGGAAGTGACGCAAAGATGCTAGAAGCTCGCCCTACGTGTTTAGTCATCTACGTATTGATGATGAGAACACGTAGGATGGAGCTTCTAGCATCTTTGCGTCACTTCTGGTCTGAAGCCGCAGATCTTGGGATTGTCCCGGCTTCCTGTTTAAAAATAAATAAATAAAAAAGAGCAAATGTGAAATGTGAGTATGTTTTTATTGTTTAGAACAAATAAACCCTTTTGAAATGGTATTGTATTATGGGAGTATCTTTCTGTAAGGAGCACCAGCACAAAGGATATATGATTGAATAACACCTGTCACTTTAGAACATTTATATACATTTTTGGACTGCATGGGCTAGATTCAGGATGGAGAGTGTATCTTTGTGCGGGCGTAGCGTAGCCGATTTACGCTACGCCTCTGCAACTTTTACAGGCAAGTGCTGTATTCACAAAGCACTTGCTCCGTAAGTTGCGTCGGCGTAGCGTAAATGGGCTGGCGTATCCTCGCACAATTCAAATTAGCAGGTAGGGGGCGTGTTGTATTTAAATTAACGTTGACCCCACGTAAATAACTTTTTTTTTAACTGCGCATGCGCCGGGCGTGAACGTATCTCAGTGCGCATGCTCATAATGACTTTGCAAAAAGTCATTGAAAACAACGTGAATGTAATTTATGTCCAGCGACATTCACAGAAATTTAAAAAACTTGACGCGGTCCCGACGTCCATACTTAACATTGGCTGCGCCATCTTTTTGGTGGTTTATCTTTACGCCTGAAAATGCCTTACCTAAACGGCATATCTTTACTGCGACGGCCGGGCGTACGTTCGTGAATCGGCGTATCTAGCTAATTTACATATTCGACGCGTAAATCGACGGAAGCGCCACCTAGCAGCCAGCGTAAATATGCAACTAAGATACGACGGCGTAATACAATTACGCCTCTCGTATCTTAGCTCAATCCCGGCGTATCTTGTTTTCTGAATACAGAAAAAAGATACGCCGGATTATCTCGAGATACGCCGACGTAACTTCTTCTTGAATCTAGCCCCATATATTTATTTTTCAAGAACTGTATATATTTCAAGCACTGAGGTCACGCATGATTGAAGAGCACCTGTCACTTTGGATTTTTACATAATGATTGTTTATATCAACTTGATTCTCAGCACTAGCCACATTTTGCGCATTGAGTATATTTGTTATGTTTGGCACCAGTCCCTTTACAATTAACGCACTCAAGTTTGTTTAAATAGATAGGGCCAGATTCTCTAAGAATTCCGGCGGCGTAGCGTAAGCCAGTTACACTACGCCGCCGCATTGTACTCCGTAGGTTTCGCCTGCGTCGCGTAAATCGCGCAGCGTAAACCCGCGCAATTCAAATGGGGCGGCTTGTATTTAAATTAAGCGTGCCCCCGCGTCGAATGAACTGCGCATGCGCCGGCCGGGGAAAAAGCCCAGTACGCATGCTCCAGCTCACGTCGGAAAGCGTAGTTGAAACCGACGTCAAAACGACGTGAGCGTCATTTACGCAACTCCCTATTCGCGAACGAGTTAGTAAAACGACGTAAGCGACGGAAAAAGCCGACGCTGACCCGACGCCATACTTAACATGGCATCCGACGGCACCCGACGGCATCCGACGGAACTTCGAAAGGTTACTCCACATAGAAGCTGGGGTAACCTTACGCGAACGAAAACGACGTACGCGACGACGAGGCGGCGTAAAAGCGATCGGGAATCATGGTGGTAGCCTCATTTGCATAGGCAAATGAGAAAACAACGTAAAGGCCACCTAGTGGCCGGAGTTGTCATTACATCTACGATCCGCAAGAGTAATTGTATTACACTTGTCGGATGTAGAAGCGTATCTATGCCAAAGTGATGCTAAGCATCACTCGCATAGATACGAGGCTAAAAAAAAGGCGATACGACGGGGTATCTGAGATACTCCGTCGTAACGCCGCTGAGAATCTGGCCCATAAAGTACTGGTTAGCACTCACACCCCAGAAATTAAGAACAGCACCACACCTACTTTTCTTTAAACCTTTCATCTTATACTCCACCCATGTGGCTGTATTTGTAGGGGCAGCAATTCTAATTACATCTAGCCATTTGCGCTGAATCATCCATAAATCTTTTTTAGTGTATGTACAGTATGTATGCTCTTTGTTTTACCAAACCTGTTCTGCATTATTGCTTTCAACATTAAACCAGTTTAGTAAAACTGCAAGATACAGTTATGCCCCTGCTTGGACAGAGCCCACTCTGCTCAATGGATGTCCGGATGTAAATGCACTCCCCTGTCCATTTAGACCAAACTGCCCTCGGATCCGATCTGCCTAGATAGAGGAGGATGTATTCCCTTCAGTTGGTTTTCAGTGGACTGGATCAATTTGAAGGTAGGCAGGTGTAAAAGTCCATTTACACCTGCCGATCCATGGAGGTGAATAGACTGTGGGAATGATTGTGTGAAAGGGACCCAACTCTGACTGATCATTCAGCTCCAGTGGCGATGCGTCCATAGAGGGTGCAGGAGCGCTGCCCCCTCTCGCTACCGCACCGCCACTGAAATACAATACATAATTCATGCATTGCATAAATCTATGTATTGCTGCTGCCGCCCACTGTTCAGGTGGCCGGCCCCCTGGTGAGCACCGGACATCTGAATAACGGCAGCTGGTTGGCTTTGGAAGTGCCTATCAGAGCCAGCGGCTCTCCGATTACAGCCCTCAGGCAGTAATCGGCTTTCAAATAGTTATCCAGGGGACGCAAGGGGGTGCATTCCCTGGTTAACACTGACAGGCATCTCAGCCAATCAGGTTTACTGATTCTGGTTACTGGTAACCTGATTGGCTGAAGCGTCATCAAGGGCAGGAGAAGACATCGAGGGAGGGTGGAAGCAGGGTGGCTGACCCCAGAAAGGTAAGTGCAGGGCAGGGAGGGGGCATTTTACAGGGCACAGTGGCAGCATTTTACAGACACAGTGGCGAAAATTAATGGGCACAGTGGCAGCATTTTAAAGGGCACAGTGACTCCAATTGATGGGCACAGTGGTGACAATTGATGATCACAGTGGTGACAATTGATGGGCACAGTGGTAATAATTGATGGCACAGTGGCAACAATTGATGGCACAGTGGTGACAATGGGCGCAGTGGCGATAAATGATGGCACAGTGGCTGTATTTGATGGCATGACACAGTGACGACAATTGATGGCATGGCACAGTGGCTGCATTTGATGGGTACAGTGGCTGCATTTGATGGGTACAGTGGCTACAATTGATGGGCACAGTGGCTACAATTTATGGGCACAGTGGCGACAATTGATGGCATGGCACAGTAGCGACAATTAATGGCACAGTGGCGACTATTGATGGCATGGCACAGTGGTGACAATTGATGGCACAGTGGCTGCATTTGATGGCACAGTGGCTGCATTGGATGGGCGCAGTGGCTGTGTTGGGCACAGTGGCGACAATTGATGGGCACAGTGGTGACAATTGATGGCACAGTGGTAACAATTGATGGCTCAGTGGCTGCGTTTGATGGCATGGCACAGTGGCTGCGTTTGGCATGGCATAGTGGTGAAAATTGATGGGCACAGTGGTAACAATTGATGGGCACAGTGGCTGCGTTTGATGGCATGACACAGTGGCTGCGTTTGATGGCACAGTGGCTGCGTTTGGCATGGCACAGTGATGACAACTGATGGCACAGTGGCTGCATTTGATGGCATGGCACAGTGGCTGCATTTGATGGCACAGTGTCTGCGTTTGGCAATGCACAGTGGTGACAATTGATGGCACAGTGGTGACAATTGATGGCACAGTGGCGACAATTGATGGCACAGTGGTGACAATGGGTGCAGTGGTGATAAATGATGGCACAGTGGCTGCATTTGATGGCATGGCACAGTGGCGACAATTGATGGCACAGTGACGACAATTGATGGCATGGCACAGTGGCGACAATTGATGGCACAGTGGCTGCATTTGATGGGCACAGTGGCTGCAATTGATGGGCACAGTGGCTGCAATTGATGGGCACAGTAGCTACTTTTGATGGGCACAGTGAGGCTGCAATTGTTTTGTTTTTTTCATTTGTTTGCGCCCCCCCAAAAATGTTAAGCACCAGCCGCCACTGTTCAGCTCATTACCTATTCTGTTAAAACAGTAGTTCATAGGCCAGCATTCTCCAGTCCTTTAAGGCCTCGTACACACGATCGGACATATCCGATGAAAACGGTCCGCGGACCATTTCCATCGGATATGTCCGATCGGGAGTTTGATCCGATGGCGTGTACACACCATCGGATCAAATTCCCCGCCGCCGGACGGCGCGGTGACGCGGCGGTGACGTTGACGCCGCCACGTCACCGCCACGTCACCGCACCAGGAAGTTAAACACTTCCGCGCATGCGCCGAATCCATTCGGCGGCGGCGCGGCGGCGGTGGGGGACGACATGTCTGCTGGTAAGTGTACTAACCAGCAGACATGTCGGGCGGACAGATTCCCACCGGATAGATTTCAAAGCATGCTTTGAAATCTGTCGGGTGGAGAAATCTGTCCGCTAGCCCATACACACGAGCGGAGATGTCTGCTGAAACGGTCCATCGGACCGTTTTCAGCGGACATATCCCCTCGTGTGTACAAGGCCTAAGTCTTGTGTGATCAATAGTCTGTTGTGACTTTTCTGGTGTAGATCTAGTGATTTTTCAATAAGTAGTAGCTCTTTAAAATAGTATTAGTATTTATTGAGTATTTGCTTTTGTTTCTTCCAACTCCCACATAAGGGAAATCATTTTGAAAAATAGAAAACTTTATTTTTACCAAGGCACACATTTATATTATACAATATATGAACCATCACCCATGGGTTTTCATTGGTTCATTACGATTCCTTCCAATCTTGGGATTAGAACGTCTCAGTTGGGGGGACAGTGCTTTGATGCTGGCAGCAGAGTTTCCTTGTTTAGATGTTAGTTTAGTCTCTGTATGTCTGTGCCTCTATTTTTCCCATCTTGTCACCTTGGTCCCTCCTGCCTTTTGATTATTACCTCATGTCTTGTACTTTCCCTGTCTAGGGTCTGTGTTGCTTGTAACTTTGATTGCAGTATTCTCAGATTTATGTCTGTTTAGCTCTGCTGCTCCCTGATAATCCTTTGAATGCCGTCATCCATATGATTGTCTGCCTCGTCTATAACCTAGTCTTCAGGATTTTCATCCTCATGTCTGACTAGCTCTACAGCTCCCAATTAACTCTTGGTTTTTCCAACCTGTAAACCATCTGTAATTCCATTTCTGTCTGTTCGCTGTCTAGGTCAAGTCTGCCCTTTTCTCCCTTCATGTTTTCTATTTGTATACTTTAGATTCTGCCACCCATTGGATTAAAGAAGGGGTTCATCCAGTTATAAGTGTTGGGGGCAAATAAGAATGAGTGAATACATCAGGTTCCAGGAATGGATCTACTGTAGGTAAAGCAGTGTTTCTCAATTCCAGTCCTCACGCTCCCCCAACAGGTCAAGTTTTCAGGATTTCCCTCAGATGAAATGGCTGTGGTGATTACTAAGGCAGTGAAACTGATCAAATCACCTGTGCAAAATAATGGAAAGCCTGAAAACCTGACCTGTTGGGGGGGCGTGAGGACTGGAATTGAGAAACACTGAGGTAAAGGAAGTTCCCCGTACCCTAGACCCATCCATTGTTTTTTTTTTTTTTTTGTTTAATCGAATGCCTTGTCATTTCCTTATCACCTGATTTTACCTTTGACTAAAATGGATACGTGATAGTTTACATTTTTGGGGTTGTATTCGATATGTGCAAAGAGAGATCAAACAAATAAACAAATATTTGGAAGTATGACATTTAATTACTGTATATACTCGAGTATAAGCCAAGTTTTTCAGCACGTTTTTGTGCTGAAAAAGCCCCCCTCTGCTTATACTCGAGTCTCCCGCTGTTGACACAGTGTAACAAAGCCCCGCCTCCTCCTCGTCCATGATAGGTGGAACACCGAACACTGAGGGCTCTTTCACACGTCCGTTCAGTTTTTTAGATCTGTTTTTTCCCCCTTCAGTTGATCCGTTTTTTCATCAGTTTTTCGTCAGTTTTCCGTCCGTTTACATCCGTTTCCGTTCCGTTTTCTGTCCGTTTTTCATCAGTTTTTTTCATCCGTTTTTTTTTTTTTTTTACATATTTTGATGAAAAACTGACGTTAGCGGATCGGATGGTAAACGGATCATCCGCTAACGTCCGTTTTTCGTCCGTTCCGTTTTTTTGACGGAAGAAAAATAGGGTTTTCTTCCGTCCAAAAAAACGGAGCTTACCGCAGACGGATGTTAACGGACGTTAGCGGATGCTCATCCGCTAACGGACGCTAACCCATAGGGAAGCATTGAGGTCCGTTAACGGACGTCCAAAAAACGGACAAACTGAACGGACGTGTGAAAGGGCCCTGACTCACTGCTGAGAAACTGAATCAGTGTTCTGTCTAGGACAAGGAGGCAGGGCTTTGTTACACTGGATGACTGCAGTTAAAAAAGGCATGACACAGCGGCTACATGAGGCATGCAGATGGGCACAGTGGGGCTGCAGATGGGCATTGTTTTCACTTACAGTAGCTGCTGCATTTCCCACCCTAGTCTTATACACGAGTCAATATGTCAGTTTTTTGTGGTAAAATTAGGAATTAGGTGCCTCGGCTTATATTCGGGTCGGCTTATACTTGAGTATATATGGTAAGAAATTATAGATACAGATAACAAATGTAATAATGTTAGAAAATATAACAAAAACATTTTACTAAAGATCCACCATGGAGTCCCGTCCGCTTTCACGGCATGGCACAAATGATTAAGAATGCATGACAGTAGCTCTGATACGAGACTGAATATTCCAAGTTATCGCTATAGTATATAAAGGACTTGAATGTAAGGAAATGGCGAGCAAGAATATGACCTTTTAGGACATTTTAGAAGCTCCCCTTAAAAGCCTTTCCTCCTGGTTCTTGCAAAAAAAAAAGCCTGACACTTGTAAAAGTGTCTAACACTTTTACATGCATTTAGAGGTGTTAAAAGGCTTTTAGCACATGAGTGTTAATTCATTTAATTGGCCAGAATAATATTTTATAATAATATTTTATTCTGGCCATTTAAAATAATTAATGCTCATGCGCTAAAAATGCCTAGCGTTAAAATGCGTTTAAATACGTTTACAATTTTTTTTTTTTGCCAAAACTCTGCTGCTTCTGTCCCTACTGGCAGTGTTTTTTTTTTTTTTTTTAATGCCGCTAAAATCTCCTGCCACTAAACGCTACTAAAAGTCTGTGTGCATGGACACATAGGGTAGCATGCAGGGAAGTTTAGAGGCAGGAAAAAAAATGCCAGCTGTCCCTAGCAGCAGCTGTAAAGATGTTAAGTGTGCACAAGGCATATTAGTGAAAGGCTGCAGAACACAGGTGTCAATCACAAGGCCCACGGGCCAAATCCGGCCCTCCATGACATTTCATTTGGCCCTCACACCTCTCCTGCAGCTCAAGCCCTCCTCAGGCCCACGTCCTTACTTTCTGCTTTCAAGCAATGCATTCAGCTTCTTCTCAGCAGCAGCATAAGGTAAGGGGGGGTGCACTGTGATGTGATGTAAGAGAGAGTGGGGGACTCAACTTCTGATGGTGGGGTTTCTGACATCTACATCTAATGTAAGGGAAGGGAATGCGCTGGACATCTAATCTTACAGATACAACCGGCCCTTTTGAGGGCAATCATAATGCTAATGTGGCCCACAATGAAATTGAGTTTGACACCCTTGCTGTAGAACCTCTGTTTGGTATAACTGGAATATCAGGCCCACGTTTCATCTTATTTTGATCAGATATTGAAGAACCGTACTGGGTGAAATTCGGTTATCTGGCAAGCCATCGGAAGTATTTGTTCAAACGTAATAAAGGGCAACAGCAAAGTTATTAAAACAAAGAGCTACATGTGATAAGTCACTAATAAATCCTCATTAGTGTCTCATTTTAAATAAAATGATAATAATATAAATTCGATTTTGATGACCTCACCAAAAGAGTGTGTCCACTGACTGGATGTTGCAGTCTATGAAACAGCAATGAAATAAATGGGTTTCTTAAACACGTAACTCGGTTCCTGGTCTCCCACCGTGATCTCAGTGTATTTGGAGGATTACGTCAGAAGTGTATATGGTTTACATGTGTGATGTGTGTCAGTGCTGATCTGTGTTCCCCCGCATCCTCCACAACCGAGAACCAGAAGCAGAGCTCAGGCCCACGTCCTTACTCACCATTAATTGTTGTCAGTTGCCTAGGAAACCACTCATTATGGAAAGACCCGGCTTACCCTTCTTCTTACTGCATGTTTTTTTTTTTTTAAAGACAGACGGTAGATTTTATATGCGTGTATAAAATAGGATCACAAGGCTGCCCGTGTTTGTTTATAAACTTTAACAGGGCTGCGTTACGGTTAAGATAGAACTTTCTCCGCACTACGTTTTAACTAATTATCTCAAAGCTTTTATACATTTCTAAACATTGCTGCCTGTTTTGAATGCTGGTATTGCATAAACTTGTTAAAGATATGCATATATTTACTGTTCTATCTGCCAGGAGATTTACAGTTCTGCCCAGCTGGACTTGTCATACACACACCTAGTGAGTAAGATCACTCTGCTACTTTGCCATTACTGCTTTCTAGGTTGTGTATGTAAGGCTCAGCCAGTGCCCTAAAGTGGTTGTAAACCTCAGACATGAACAAAGCACATCCCTCTATAGTTTTTACTTGTCTCACTCCAGAGCACTAAGTGTAATTTCTGTCTGCTGCTTCTTTCCTCTGCTATAATCGGGAGTCACTTCTGACAAGTTTTCCTGACACCAAGAGAAAAATTGTGAAGTCGTTGTAAACCCCTCATAAACCCAGTGAAGTGACTGGACACACAGATCCTCCTACACAAGTTGTACCAGTTCATCTGCAGCTATCTTTCTCCTACATTCATCCATAGTGCTGAATTTACACAGGATCTCAGCCCTGAAAATCAGGGGGTGGAAAGATGAAGTTACATCTGGAGAGCTCTGTGAGCAGATTGGAGGGAAGTCACGCACCCTCTTTCACACAGCATAACCATCGCATGTCTCTACTACAGTGAAGAGTCTGCCTGCTCGCAGTGTTTTATTTGAACCACTTCCTGACCAACTTGCCTACATTTACAGCGGCTCATCTGTGCAAATCGCCATACTTGTACGTCGGCATAGCAGGTGTGTGGCCAGCGGGCGAGATGCCTGCTGGCCAGGCACTTGACCAAGAAAGGGGACTTTGTGTATGTAAACACACAAATCCCATTCTGACAGGAGAGGAGAGACAGATCATAATTAGGAACGGCAATATGTCTCCTCCTCCATTCATTACACTGCCCCCCCACACACGAGGGAACACCTTTTACCCCTTGATCGCCCCCTAGTGTTAACCCCTTACCTGCCAGTGACATTTACACAGTAATCAGTGCATTTTTATAGCACTGATCACTGTATAAATGTCAATGGTCCCAAAAAAAGTGTCTAAAGTGTCCGATCTGTCCGCCGCAATGTCGCAGCTCAGCTAAAAATTGCAGATCGCCACCATTATTAGTAAAAAAAAATGCCATAAATCTATGCCCTATTTTGTAGGCGCTATACCTTTTACGCAAACCAATCAATATACCCTTATTGCATTTTTTTTTTTACAAAAATTTGTAGAAGAATACATATTGGCCTAAACTGATAAATATGTTTTTTCATAATTTGGGGATATTTATTATAGCAAAAAGTAAAAAAAAAAAATATTATTTTTTTCAAAATTGTCGCTCTTTTTGTTTATAGAGCAAAGAATACAAACCGCAGAGGTGATCAAATGCCACCAAAAGAAAAAAAAAATTGGCACTTTAATAAAAAATGAAATAAAACTATTTAAAAAAAATATATATTTTTTTTAATAAAAAATAAATAAAAAAAAGGGGGGGGGGGGTTACCATCTGGGGCCCTGTGGGCCTTCGGGCCCCTGGGAACCTCCGGACCCCTAAAAAAAAATTGGCCCTTTAATAAAAAATGAAATACAACTATATTAAAAAATATATATATATTTTTATAAATAAAAAAAGGGGGGTTGCCATCTGGGGCCCTGTGGGCCTCCGGGCCCCTGGGGACCTCTGGACCCCTAAAAAAAATTGGCCCTTTAATAAAAAATGAAATAAAACTATATTAAAAAATATATATATTTTTTATAAAAAAATAAATAAAAAAAAGGGGGGTTGCCATCTGGGGCCCTGTGGGCCTCCGGGCCCCTGGGAACCTCCGAACCCCTAAACAAAAATTGTCCCTTTAATAAAAAATGAAATAAAAATATATTAAAAAAAATATATTTTTTTTTATAAAAAAATAAATTAAAAAAAAGGGGGTTGCCATCTGGGGCCCTGTGAGAACCTCCGGACCCCTAAAAAAAACTATTTTTTTTTAAAGGGGGTTGCCATCAGGACTGGACTGGGACAAAAAGTTGGCCCTGGACTTCATCCAGACTGGCCCACTTTGACAGGTCTCTCCCATGGCGGACGGACAACTCCCACACCCCCCGCACCCCCTCTCCCCCTTTACTAGCCATTCTACTTTATTAGAGTAGAACAGCTGCTACTGGTACTCATAGGCATTACCAGTGGGGAAGCTAGACATTATTTCACCCGAGGCAAAGAATCAGTTCAGTGCCCCCCTTATGGGACAAGATTAGGCAGAAGTGAGAAACTCCCAGGCCATAGCTGTTGAGTCAGCTTCCTGTCCCCTCCCCCATGCTCCTCTGCCGTCCCTTCTGCTCCTCTGGTCCCCCCCCTGCTTCTCTGTTCCCCCCAGGTAAGCGTTGCGGGGAGGAAGAGGAGGTGAGTGCTGCGGGAAGGGAGAGACAGAGGAGTGGAGGGGGGTGGCGGTCCGCTGTCACTAAAGCCGGCCCACTGAGCCATCGGCCCACCGGAAAACTCCCTGTAGTCCCAATGGCCAGTCCATCCCTGCTCTGTTCCATTGAAGCTCCGTCTCATAACTTGCTTCTGAGCATGCACGGGTTTAAAAACGTTGTTTTCAACGTCGTTTTGCCCACACACCATCACTTTTTATGACACAAAAAATGACATTTTGAAAAACGACACAAAAAGCATGTTCGAATTTTTTTTTGGTGACTTAAAACAACGTTTTGCCCACACACGATCATTTTAAATGATGTTTTTGAAAACGTTGTTTTTTTTCATCACAATAAGTGCTTGTGTGTACGCGGCATTAGTAATGTGTATTAATCATAGAAACATGCATAATCCCCTGATCATGATACCCCTGAGGAAGTCGCGTAACCACGACGACACACGTAGGGTGGAGTCGGGTGAGATTGCGTTAAGCGAAAGTGATGCGGGAGCCTTAGAGCCCCAGTCAGTTTTGATGACCCCTGGCAAATCATCATTTGACCCTTGAGGGGGTCCAGACCCCCAGGTTGATAACCACTGCTCTAGAGGGAAATGCTTTGTTCATATTTCATGTCTGAGGTTTACAACCACTTTAACTTTAGATCCACTTTAATTAAGTAGCAATGAGCATGTCAAGCTGAGAGAGAGCTCAGAGATGACAATAGTATTCAGCGCTTTTCCACCTGCATCAGTAAATCAAGCTTTCAACACTTGTGTTGCTATAGTAATGCTATGTGCCAGTGATAATCACATTCATTAACTTACCATGTCATTGCAATGCATGTTTTTTTAAATTAGTGAACAGTGGGATGAGCAGTAACGTTCTTTAGATGTTTGACCTCAAAGTTATCAGCTGTGGTTGCGCGTACATGCTTTGTTAGAGGCTCCCTGGGATAACCAAGGGGTACTTTGGACACCTTAGGGAATACTGATGCCTTTTCAGTTATACTTAGGGGTTGGTGTTTGAAAATGTTAGCAGATTTTTAAAATTCATAAATGTCGATTTTTAAGCATTAGTAATAATTTTCAAACATAACATCATCATGGAAGCAACTTTAGGTTGTATTGATAACAGATGTACATTTAGTGGACACATGAAAAAGGTTGGAAGTCTGCTGGTACTGCTTGGGGGAGGAGTATGGTTCTCCAAAGAAAATGACTTGGACAAGTCATGCAGTGCTTCTGCTTTGAACTTTGAGGAGTTATGGGCCAGTGAGGACTTGTTTTAAAGGTCAATTACGCCTCGCTGAGAATGTCTAAATACTTGAATGTCAAAATCCTGACCATAGGTTCACTTTAAGATGTCAACACATATCTGTTGCTGTAAAATAAGTGGAAATCAGAGCTACCTCCTGATCATGGAGGTTAGGCATGTCCCCTGCTTCATCCTAAAGAGCAGGGGTCTCAAAACTGCGGCCCGAGGGTCAGATGTGGCCCTTTGCTAGCCGTTATGCGGCCCTTGAGGCACAATGCTTTCCACTGATATGAGGCATTATTCCTCCCACTGACACCAATAATAGGGCACTATATCTTCCATGGATGATGGCATACTACTACTAATAGGGGGAATACTCCTCCTATTGACCACCAACACTGTGGCCATATTTATTCTCACTGATGTTGAGCCGTGACATTTTCTGCCCCTGCTGGCCACAATCCGGTCCTCCAAAAGTCTAAAAGACAATAAAGTGGCCCTTTGTTTGAAACGTTTGGAGACCCCTGCTAAAGAGCAACCAGGGATTCCTTGCTGGTAAAATAATTCAACCTGGGAACAGTCACCAGTAGCGCATCCATATAAATGCTTTTTGCCTATTTTAGCCCATCAACTGGGGCACACGCCACGCCATACCATTCTTCTTCCTACACTAAGTATACCCTAGCAGTATTTGCTGGCACAGACAGTCACTGCTGCTGTGTTTTAGCCCATGGTCCATGCCACCAAAACCAAGCAGCGACCAAAGTAATTAACAGCCATATGAGCCACATCTAAATCTGGGTGACTTGTGCAATACCAAAGTGAAGTATATAAAGTAACAAATCCAGCTTTTAAAGAATATGTAATTCAACAGAAGAAAGCCCTGCTGCAGGTTTCTAGAGGTCATTGCACATATCTGCAGCAGGCTGTAAATACAGAATTTTTTGGCTTACCGATCCCTTCATGCCCACTGCATACTCCTACTGACCAATGATGGACCAGCAGGAATGAACTGTACCTATTCTAGCGCATCAGTCTAACATTTCAAAGTGTATCTGTAATCAAAATGTAAAATCATATCGTATTAATTTCAACATTGCATTTCAATTGTTTCACTCTAGTCTTATTAACCACTTGCTGCCCACTAACAGTACATTTACTGCTAGCGGGTGGCACAGCTAGACATGGCAGCATACGAGTACACTTCCTGGTTCCTGGGCATGCCCCCTGCTGATCTGTGCTGTGGCTGGACACAGCATGATTCTGTTAGCAGGTTACAGCCAATGATTTTCTGTGTTTACAAGAACACAGAACACCAAACGCAGAACAGTGACCTGGCTGAGTCTTCTGCCCGAAATCAATTTTGAGTTAAGGGAGAAAGGACAGCCAGATCCTGTGAATAAAAGCAGCACACATACACTTGTTAGGTACACAGTTAACTTAATTGCCCTTTTTGAGCACCCCTGTCACCCATTAGTGTCATTAGTACAGTGCACTCTATTAGGCCCTGTACACACGATCAGACCGGTCTGATGAAACTTGTCCGACGGACCGTTTTCATCAGACAACTCTGAACTTGTCTGATGTGTGTACACACCATCGGACCAAAATCCGATCAGACCAGAAGGCGGTGACGTAGAACACAACAATGTGATGAAAAAACGAAGTTCAATGCTTCCAAGCATGCGTCGACTTGATTCTGAGAATGCGCAGGTTTTTGGTCCGATGCTTTTGTGTACTAACCATCAAACCTGTCCGACGGACAGGTTTCCATCGGACAGGTTTTAAAGCATGTTTTAAAACTTTGGTCCGACGGACAACGCTCTGATGGGCCGTACACACCATCTGAGGCCGCGTACACACGGAGGGACATGTCCGATGGAAACGGTCCGCGGACCGTTTTCATCGGACATGTCTCCTCTGGATTTTTTTTCGCCAGTGTGTACACACCATCGGATCAAAATCCCCGCCGGCAGACAGCGCGGTGACGTGGCGGTGACGTTGATGCCACCACGTCACCGCACCAGGAAGTAAAAAACTTCCACGCATGCGTCGCATCCATACGACGCTTGTGCGGGCAGATATGTCCGCTGGTTAGTGTACTAACCAGCGGACATATCTGATGGACATGTTGCCGGTGGACAACTTTTAAAGCATGCTTTAAAAGTTGTCCGCCGGTCAGGCACGTCCGCTAGCCCATACACACGATCGGATTTTTCTGCTGAAAAGGTCCGTCGGACCAGTTTCAGCGTACAAATTCGATCGTGTGTACGCGGCCTAACTGGTCCTATGAAACTGGTCTGCAGACCAGTTTCATCGGACCTGTCTGATCGTGTGTACGCGGCCTAAGTGTCACTGGTGACCTCCTTGTCAGTTAGTGTCTCTTCAAGCCACACTATCACAGTCACACTATAAGTTGCTGATCACCGCTATTACTAGTATAGCATCTATAGCTGCGTAAATTACAGTATATCTATATATAGATTGTATATATATTGTATATATATTGTAGATGCTATAACTTTCACACAAACCAATTTATACACTTTTTTTTTTTTTATGTAGCAGAATAATTTTTGGCCTAAATGTATGAGGACATTTGATTTTAATGGATCTGTTTCACAACAGAAAGTAGATTTTTTTTTTTTTCAAATTATTAGATTTTTTTTTATTTATTTAAAAACTAAAAAACTAATAGGTGATCAAATACCACCAAAAGAAAACTATTTGTGTGAAAAAAAATTATTATACATTTTATTTGCGTACAGTGTTTCATAACCTAGCAATTGCCAGTTAAAGTAGCGCAGTGCTGGATAGCAAAAAACACGTTACCGGCACATCTCCTCTTGAGTCATAGTGACAGTTTTTCTCCACGCCAGGTGGTCTCTCCAGTCCACTCCAGTTCAAACAGCACTGACAGTACCGTTCCCAGCTTGCCTTGCTCCTGTCCCACAAACTCGCAAATGAAGCTCCACTTGGCTCACTTGCACCATGACATCACACAACACGCTCAGACCAGACCTGCTGGTGCCACCTGAGCACACTGTAGAAGGTACTAAAGCCCCATACACACTATCAGTTTTCCTGACGGTTTTCTCTTCAGGTTTACCAAAACCATCTAATATGAGGTCACACCTCAAGAGTTTCAATTTGTATGCAATCGGGCAGGCCCTTGTACAACATGTGCATGTACAGTTACGAGCCCAGCATCACAGCCATATTTTTTACTGGCAACCTTTTCCTGTCACTGGCATTTACTGACAGGAGAAAAATGTCTACCAGTAAAAATACTGATGCTTAGCAACACTGTTCTCAGAATCTTCTGACCTGTAGTGGTGCTAAGAGGAGGAGCTTCAAGACACAGAGTCGGTACAGGAATCACAGCTTGCAAGCAGCAAGATACCATGGGATATGTAGTCCTTAGAAATTGAAAGTAAACACCAGAGGGGAAGCTGCAAAGCATGCAGGCAATCTAGGGAGTTGTGGAAAGAGAATACCAGCCCAAGGGCAGAACTCATAAAAAGGAAAATTTTCAAGTAAGCTTACATAGGATTGCCAAATATGATTATTGTTTGTATTTTTGTTGCAATGTTGATGTTACAAAATGTAAGTGTATGCTATGACTATAGATCTACTTTAATCTTCTAAATTTGTATTTGGCAGCTGACATTTTCCTCTAATTGATTTAACAGAATCAGTTTACCCAACCGAACAAGATCTCACTGATCACCATTTTGGGATTAGAATGAACACTTTCAAGGCCACAAGGCCATAGCCATCTGTTGGAAAAAAAAGCCACAGGCATACAAATGTCCAGGAATGGCTTTTCCTTCTGACCATGCTCTTTAGCATATCAAGCCATCATTTTGAATGGATCACGCATGCAGATATTTTAGTGCCATACACACTGTGACACTGGGCCAGTTGCCTGATATTGTAGCAGTTATCCCAGCATGTATGGCTACAATTTATCATATAATCAGACTGACTCCAAAAATTAGCCCTTGCAGCTCTTTCCAGCTCTTGCTGCTCTTTCCCAGCATCCTTGCTTCTGCATGTCTCTCTCCTGGTGTTTGTTTGTTTTTATATTCAGACAGCACTTCATTTATATACAGCTTTGTGTTCCTAAATTAGCTTCATTCACTGAGGCAGTCTGGCTGCTGCTAGCTCTCCTGACATATCCCCCCTCCTCTCTCATTTTCATTTTTTTTTTTCTTATTCTTCCTGGACCATGTAAATGGAGATCAGCTCCCAGAGAAGTAATGAAACAATATCTCATTATTACTGTAGGTGCCAGATTGTAGCTTCATCCACACAGCCATTCACTTCATAGCCTCCCGAAATGCCCTTGCTCCTGGGTATGTGCACAGTAGATGAGTCCTTTCCCTTTTGTGATATCCCAGAGCATATAAGTAGCATTTTCAGGTCAGAATACTATGTCGTGATGGTCAACTTTCTTGAAATGGAGGGCCTCAAGTGCCGCCCTTGACATCCCCAAAGAGCTGCACATAAAATTTGGTGAATATTCTGTTTCAGAAACAGCAGACACACAGCAGGATATAGTCAAAGAGCATGGTCAGAGACTGCAAACAGGACACAGGAGATGTCCAGAGACTGTGACATAATACAGGAGATGTCCAGAGGCTGACATAGTACAGGAAGTGGTCAGAGACTAAAGACAGAACACAAAAGATGGCCAGAGACTGTGACATAATACAGGAGATAATCAGAGACTGCCTACAGGACACAAAAGATGGCCAGAGACTGTGACATAATACAGGAGATGATCAGAGACTGCCTACAGGACACAAGAGATGGCCAGAGACTGTGACATAATACAGGAGATGATCAGAGACTGCAGACAGGACATAAGAGATGGCCAGAGACTGTGACATAATACAGGTGATGATCAAAGACTGCATACAGGACACAAGAGATGGCCAGAGACTGTGACATAATACAGGAGATGATCAGAGACTGCAGACAGGACACAAGAGATGGCCAGAGACTGTGACATAATACAGGAGATGATCAGAGACTGCAGACAGGACACAAGAGATGGCCAGAGACTGTGACATAATACAGGAGATGATCAGAGACTGCAGACAGGACACAAGAGATGGCCAGAGACTGTGAAATAATACAGGTGATGATCAAAGACTGCATACAGGACAGAAGAGATGGCCAGAGACTGTGACATAATACAGGAGATGATCAGAGACTGCAGACAGGACACAAGAGATGGCCAGAGACTGTGACATAATACAGGAGATGATCAGAGACTGCAGACAGGACACAAGAGATGGCCAGAGACTGTGACATAATACAGGAGATGATCAGAGACTGCAGACAGGACACAAGAGATGGCCAGAGACTGTGAAATAATACAGGTGATGATCAAAGACTGCAAACAGGACACAAGAGATGGCCAGAGACTGTGACATAATACAGGAGATAATCATAGACTACAGACAGGATGCAAGAGATGGCCAGAGACTGTGACATAATACAGGAGATGATCAGAGACTGCAGACAGGACACAAGAGATGGCCAGAGACTGTGACATAATACAGGAGATGATCAGAGACTGCAGACAGGACACAAGAGATGGCCAGAGACTGTGACATAATACAGGAGATGATCAGAGACTGCATACAGGACACAAGAGATGGCCAGAGACTGTGACATAATACAAGAGATGGTCAGACACTGTAGACAGGACAAAAGAGATGGCCAGAGACTGTGAAATAATACAGGAGATGATCAAAGACTGGATACAGGACACAAGAGATGGCCAGAGACTGTGACATAATACAGGAGATAATCAGACTGAGGTTGTGGAGTCACTGAGCACTTATGGTGTGGTGGAAGGTTTTAAAGAAGACTGTTCAAGAAGACTAAGTGGACACCTGAAAGTTTAATCACTTGAAATTGAATCACTTATAGACTTGGCTTGTTACAATTTATTTTTTACCACTGGATGAATGTTTTGAACATTTAATCACAATTACTCAGTTCACTTTATGTATATGTTTATATATATGCACATTTTTTTAGTAGATGTATGATACACTCTTTTACAGGGGTATATTTATTTATTTTTGTTTAGTCACTGAACTTAGCGCTGCTATTTTGTTCACTCAGAATTATTTCATAATCAGAGACTGCATAGAGGACACAAGAGATGGCCAGAGACTGTGACATAATACAGGAGATGGCCAGAGACTGCAGTAAGGACACAAGAGATGGTCAGAGACTGTGACATAATACAGAAGTTGATCAGAGACTGCAGACATAATACAGGAGATGGCCAGAGACTGTGACATAATACAAGAGATGGCCAGAGAATGCAGTAAGGACACAGGAGATGGTCAGAGGCAGCAGACAGAATACAAGAGATGGTTAGAGAGACAGTCATAGGGTGCAGACAAAATATATGAGATAGTGAGAGACTGCATACAGAATACAAGAGATGGCCGAGGCTGCAGACAGACTGCAGTCTCTGACCATCTCTTGTATTATTATTATTATTATACAAGATTTATATAGCGCCAACAGTTTACGCAGCGCTTTACATTAGGGAAGACAGTACATTCACAATACAAATCAATACAGGAGGGATCAGTGGGCCCTGCTCGTAAGAGCTTACAATCTAGAAGGGAGAGTCAAGTGGAACAAAGGGTATTATATACAAAGTCTCTCACTATCTCTTGTAATATATCCATAGACTTGATACAAGAGATGGTCAGAGATTGTACAGTGGATGATCAGAGATTGTAGACATGCGATAGGAGTTTACAGACTGGGGCTGCTGTAACAGGGCAATAAGGAAATAAAGTACAGCCTGTAGGTGCACAGTGGACCACACAACATGCCAAAGGGCACGGGGCAAGTGCCTCAACCTATACTAATGTCAACTTTTAGAAAGTCAATATTAGCATAGCAGCTTCATTGTAAATCTGACAGTATAAATAAAGATGTCATCCGCCACCTTATATTTTCTACTATGCACAGCAAGCTTAGTTCAGAGTTTTCTCATTTTAGGTGGAGTAGGGAAGTCTTCAATACCCTTGTTTCTGTCCTTAAAGACTATTTTCCCCTTCTTCTTATAGCAACTGGTTTCAGAGTAAAGCAATTGAAGGTAAATCAAATATTCTACAGTTGACACCTGAAGAGGACTACAGGGAAAAGCTCCAAAATATGAAACCCTGCTTGGTGACAGCTGTCAAATATGAAAAAAATAGTGGGGGGATTTATCAAAACTGCTGGAGATAGAATCTGGAGCAGCTGTGCTTCCATCTTCAGCTTGTTCAGTTAAAGTGGAACTAAACAAATCAATTAAACGGTTTCCCAAAACAGTTACCTTCAGGCTGGGTTCACACTTATGCAAAGTGGATGTGGTGGTCCCTGCATGCACTTCACATGACAGGAGAGTGTGACTGTCTCTCAATAGAGCCGGTTCACACATCTTCAGGGTGGCTGCGGAGTACACTGCAGAAGGGTCCTGTGCATCTTTGGATCGGTTTCAGGTCCGAATACAGGCAAAAATTCGGACCTAATGAACAGGGACGCAACAGATTCCCTGCTGCGAGACACTCTGCAGATGGTGTGAACCCAGCCTCAAGGCATGCTGTAAATGTTAATTGTCAACATTGCTTGTGCTCGTAATCAAATTGTCAAGCCATCTATTGGCTGTTGTCCAAAATGATCACACATGCAGCAACAAGGCAACTACAGATCAAACCGGATTTAAGCTTTTAAGCTTTGAAAATGCAAAATAGAAGCGGTTTGGTTTCCAGGCATGTTTGGCTCCAGATTCTGGTTGCCCCAGTGTTGATAAATTCCCCTTATAGGGTTCTTTCAGACAGGAGATAAGCTGTACCACCCTCTGAAAAGTGATCCACGGTGGATCACCTTTCAGAAGGTGACATAGACTGACAGGTGTTTAGGGGGTGCTACTGCCTCCAAACAGTGGCTACATCTGCAAGTGCTGTTTGGTAGTTTTTCAATTAAATTGTTGGGTGGGAGGCAACAGACTCCCACTGATTGAATTGTTGTCTGGTTTAAAAGGAACCGGAATAAAACTTTTTTTTTCTGTCTTTGGTGTTGTAGATTTTTGCCCACTTCTGTGTAGTGAAACTGTTGTCACAGGGAGCACACCTGAGGGGAAATCCCTGTAGTGGAGTCTCAGATAGCATTAGAAACCTGACAGCGGTTTTAACCTCTACCCAACCTGCCCGAAACAAAAAACATTTTAGCTGGACATTAAAGTAATTGTAAAGTCTCGTTTTTTTTCCCTTTACAAATAACAAACACGTTATACCAGTGTTTCTCAACTCCAGTCCTCAAGCCCCCCCCAACAGGTCATGTTTTCAGGATTTCCCTCAGATGAAAAGGCTGTGGGAATTACTAAGGCAGTGAAACTGATCAAATCACCTGTGCAAAATAATGGAAATCCTGAAAACCTGACCTGTTTGGGGGGCCTTGAGGACTGGAGTTGAGAAACACTGAGTTATACTCACCTGCTCTGTGTAATGGTTTTTCACAGAGCAGACCAGATCCTCCTCTTCTTTGGCCCCTCTTTGGCTCTCCTGGCCCCTCCCTTCTGTCTTGTGACCCCACGGCAAGAAGCTTGCTATGGGGGCACCTGACCCGAGTCACAGCTCCCTCCGTTCAGACACAGAGCCCTGGTTTGGCACCACCCCCTTTCTCTCCTGATTGGCTAACTGACTTTGATTGACAGTAGTGGGAGCCAATGGCGCTGCTGCTGTGTCTCAGCCAATAAAGAAGAGAGTCCCGGATGACAGAGGAACTCATGGACAATGCTGGAGAGAGATGGGGTGCCGGTAAGTATAAGGGGTGCCCAGCAGAGCTGCTACACACATAAGGTTTTTTAGAATGCATAAAAAACTTCTACAACCACTTTAACTTTATTAAACTCGTTAAAGCCCAAAAGTCATGTTTTGCAAATGCATTTGGGCACGTCAAGCATTTGGACATTCATTCACTCAATTGGCCAAAATATTAATTTACTCTGGCTATTGAATTGAATGAATGCTCAAGCGCCTGTAAACACTCCTCTTCTAATATGTAAAACGTCTATGTGTACATAACCACATCGGCTAACATAGAGGAACATTTAGAGGCTGACAAAAAAGTGAAATGCCCTTAAAAGCGACCTTTTTTACCTTTTATGCATGAGGCCAAAAGATAATAAATAGCATTTAAATGGAGAAGTGAGAAAAGGAAAATGATTTAAATATTTCAGATTCAAACACAAAAATTTAATATGCTGCAGCTTACTAGTTTGTAATGTTAGTTTCCTTTTTAGGCTTTTTTTAACCTTCCTTAACAGACCATACTGTCCAGGTAAAGTAGCAGTTAGAGGGTTTTGACAAACTATATATCGATGACAAGGGTGCTTAAAATGTTTAGCTTTTATTAATTTACGTAAAACTTTTATCCCAAAAGGAAATGAAAAAAAAAAAATGCTGTAATAACTGCTTATAAAATGTGAGTTCAGCTTTAATTTGTTAGTTAAATCCATCTAAATCTGCTAATCTAACACTACCCTCTCCACAGAATTACAATGCTGCTGTCCAAGGGTGTCTATGGTGTTCCTCCATCCAGAGTGGGGATGTCATAAGACAGGATGTGTGTTTATGGTTAAATCACCTTGAGAAATTTAAATTAAAAAAAGCACCCCAAAAAAGAAAACAAATGTGGCCATTAGATAACAGGTTTTGGGCAATGAAAGGCCGAAACAGGCACCACATCCCAATTTCAAGCAACTATAGGAACACAAATGGGGGACTTTGAAGGTGCCAACATGAATTTACAACTATGTCACATATAGTAAAAAATATTCATATTTTATTCAGTATCAAGTTTAAAAAATTTGGCTGGATAGGAGTTCATGTTTTCAATTAATTCAAGTTGTGATTTTTAAGCATCTGGTAGTCCTCTCTTCCTACTTCAAAATATTCAATGTATGGTTATTTATGTGAAGTTAAATCTAATTGATAAAAAGTTAATTGTAATTAAATTTATGCAATACAATCATCGTAAATATTCATAAGTGTTTGTCTTTTTCACTTATAGCATCATCCTTATGCAGCTTTCTTAGGTCTCCTGAGGAAGCTCTTCTGGGTGAAACATGTAGAGCACAAGTGGCTGCATTGTTGTATGATTTGCATGGCAATGTGATATTTTTTTAAAGTTTTTTTTAAACTTGATACTGAATAAAATATGAATCATTTTTACTATATGTAATGTAGCAATTAGCTGGTAATCTGCAATATACAAAGTTTCTGGGGGTTTTAATACCGTATTAAAGTGATACAGGCAGTCCCCTAGTTGCAAACATCTGACTAAGGGCTCTTTTACACGGGCGGCCCGTTCAGACCCGCCTGCCGTTTTTTTTTATGCAGACCTGAACGGGCGCTCCGTGCTCCTCTATGGAGCCGCGGATGTCAGCTGTGACATGCCCGCTGACATCCGACCCGCTCTGATCCGCCAAAGTGTGACGGAGGAAAAACCTACTTTTCCATCCTTCTGGCGGATCGGTTTGGATGAACACAGACAGACGGTCCGTGTTCATCCGATCCCCCCATAGGGGAGAGCGGAGAAAAGACAGGGCGGTCCCTGTACAGGGAGACAACAGAAGTGAGAGGAAATCTACCCCTGGAAAGGGAAATTCACTCCTGTAAGAGTCCTCATTGGAAAAAGGTGTCTCCACTGAAGCTTTATCACCAATCCTTGTGCAGCACTACCCCCGAAGAAGCTGCTGGTTTAGATTTGGGTTTTGCACGTTACCTCTAAGTTCGCTGTCCAAGGAAGAATGTCCACACAAGATATAAAACCTTCAACTGTTAGGTTTTATTCTTGCTGCAAAAAACTTATGAAGGAAGTAGAGTACAGACAGAAGGGGAAGGTTCAGGTACGCGGTACAGAATGCACAAAAAGTATCTAAAGTTCCAGTATTCACCACTTACTCCTGAGTGGGTATTGCTCATCCGGATAGACCCCTCTTAGGCCTCGTACACACGAGGGGATATGTCCGCTGAAAACGGTCCGATGGACCGTTTCAGCAGACATCTCCGCTCGTGTGTATGGGCTAGCGGACAGATTTCTCCACCCGACAGATTTCAAAGCATGCTTTGAAATCTCTCCGGTGGGAATCTGTCCGCCCGACATGTCTGCTGGTTAGTACACTTACCAGCAGACATGTCGTCCCCCACCGCCGCCGCCGAATGGATTCGGCGCATGCGCGGAAGTGTTTAACTTCCTGGTGCGGTGACGTGGCGGTGACGTGGCGGCGTCAACGTCACCGCCACGTCACCGCGCCGTCCGGCGGCGGGGAATTTGATCCGATGGTGTGTACACGCCATCGGATCAAACTCCCGATCGGACATATCCGATGGAAATGGTCCGCAGACCGTTTTCATCGGATATGTCCGATCGTGTGTACGAGGCCTTACATGGCCTAACAGCCGGGATGATGCACGGACAGTATAGAAACAGTCTCTGCCACAGACCGTCTGAGAACAAAAGATGGATGGATATTCAGGGAATCCTCTGTCACAGGATTTCAGTCCCAAACTTCCTGCCTTACAGCAAAAGAGCCTTTAAGCCGATCTGAAAAGACAAATTGAGTAGTGGATCCCTTTTATAACGAGGGTGTACATCTGTGTGACACCGATGTACACCCTGGGACATGGACGCCTGCACTAGTCAACCCCCTGATCGGCGGGCTCATACGTAGAAGCTTAAAAATCTACACTGACTGGTGGTCTGATACCCCTCGTGTATTTGAAGCTCAATACAACAATTTTTGGCTTTGTGTCCCAGTTGGCCCTATGGTCTCCTATCAAGGAATGAAGGCTGCTAACAGCACCATATTATAATCTCTCTTTTGAATGTTGGAAACACTCTTATTTTGACTTTACTGTCAATTAACAGATCTATATGAAGCTCTGAAGACCTTCCTGAACCCAGTATATTACACACTATCGAATACTCGATCGCGGTGTGTGCCCTGTCTTGCATTGGTTGCAGAGTCATCGGCCATACAACTATTGTTACACATCTCCTTACAAAAATCCTCAAACATCCGTCCTGAAGAAGCCTCACGGCGAAACGCACGTCGGCGAATTTGGGTTTTTGTGTATAGAGCGGTTCACCTGTATATATGTATCATTTCTATTTTTATATATATGTTCTATTTGTTTTATTTTTATAACTACATTAAAACTATATTTTTATACTACTTCCTTGGCCTCGATAGTCCGACCCTCAATACTTCTCCACAGTTATTGTTTTTCCAATTTTGATTCCATATACGGATGTGGCCCATGTGAGTGCAATCCCCTTGTTTTTTCTTATCCCCTCTATTTCCCTAGTCCACCCCTTCCTTCCCCTTATCATTCTCGTTTTCACATTTATAGTAGCACCCCAGTCATTGGGAGCCCGGTGCTACACTTGTTTCCACAACAAACCAAAAATTTCAAATTCCAATTGTCACAGGGACAGAAAGTCAGGTGAAATCTCCTGAACAGGGGTACAGACAGCAAAACAAACATTACAGGGTTGTTAACCCCTCCCTATGAAGTTCAATGCTTCCAAGCATGCGTCGACTTGATTCTGAGCATGCGTTGATTTTTAACCGATGGCCGTGCCTACTAACGATCGGTTTTGACCTATGGGTTAGGAATCCATAGGTTAATTTTAAAGCAAGTTGGCTTTTTTTTAACCTAAGGTTAAATAACCTATGGGGCCCACACACAA
This sequence comes from Rana kukunoris, assembly GCA_029574335.1. Lineage (NCBI taxonomy): Eukaryota > Metazoa > Chordata > Amphibia > Anura > Ranidae > Rana > Rana kukunoris. The sequence goes on along the minus strand of CM056050.1, from coordinate 353,131,784 downwards.
TCGGTTTTGACCGATGAAAACGGTCCATCAGACCGTTGTCCTCTGGCTAACCTATCGTGTGTACGAGGCCTAAGTTGTACAGATAACAGTGGGAGCATTACAGGTTGTAAATAAAAATGGAATAACACGTGCGGACCTCAATCATCAGTTAGGCACCCGATGTAGCAATTTCATAGACACCGGCGTATACAAGTCCTGGATTGCTCTGCCAGACAGAAGACCTATTGGGATCACCTGCCTCTGGGGTTAGTCCTGTATATGAGGCTTCACACATCAATTGCGGTAAAAAAAAAATGATAGAAGATATTATCTTGATGTTTTTCTGTGACCCATTTCCTATGATTTGCTGTTCCATTCTAAATTGCAGGGACACATTTTAACCTTCCTCCTATTGCTGCCACTCTTGAGATGTTTAGCACTGCCACTTCCAATGACACTTGATTTCTCCTCCGCTCTGCTGAGTACCTATTAAGGCTTGTGAATACCGGAAAAGCATTTTAAGATGCTCCTCACAGGATGGTATAACCAGTCTTCATCAGATGTGGTGAAAAAGCAATTACGTCTATTCGCAATTCTTTTCCTAAAGTTCCCCATCTATCTCGTTCTATCACGGATCTTTTTTTAATTCTATCCTGTGCTAGTACTTGAGCAGACTAGATATTTGCCTTCTTTTTTTTTTTTAGCATATTTTTCTTTTACAATCCTTCCATAGTTACAGTTACCAAGGATTGCACCCTTTAGCCTGATTATCATACATTGTTACTTTGTTTCTTTATGTCACTAGTGCTGTCATCTACCTCTGTTAACACTCCACCCCCCCTGTTGTTATCTTTCCCATCTTTTTCCATTTTCTACGTACATCATTCTCATCTCTAACTTAATCCCTCTTCCTTTTTTTTTTCCTATGTTGCTGATTTTTCTTTGCTCTTTAAAAACCACTTGTACCTCCCCGATTTTCTCTCTCCCATCATGCCTGTCTACTGTCTCTGTGCATCTTCTCCCACTGCTGCCTTGTTCTGTCTGTATCCTAGCAACACATCTGCAACTGTAGAGGGATTCTGTGCTACCTGCCTCACCCCCCTTTGTACTCCTGGATCATCACTGCTTGTTATTTCTTAAGCGTCTTTACTAACGGGGTGCTAAGCTACCTGGGTTAACCATAATTAACCCCCCTCCACATCTGATCCAGTTTACACTTACAACCTCAGTGATATTTGCACTGAGATTCAGATGATTTTTTTTTCATGAGTGTTCTGGGAGGAAATAACTCTTTGTTCATTGCTTTCTAGTTAAGGGATTTAATACCTTGTTTGTGTAATTATGTGATATTAGGAGTGTGCGGAAATAGTCCTCTTGTATTCCATCAAATTGTTTCATTTAATTGGATTGGGAAACTGATCTGTGAGTCCTGGAGTCCAGCGAATGAAGAATAAGCTTGCGTATAAATAGGCATACCACGGGGGGAAGCACAGACAAGTCAAAGCAATGGATAGCCGGATAAGTGCACTAAAACTGTGTTATATCCTGCAAAAGAATGTCTGCAAATAAAACAATTTGAGAGTAAATGTATTTTTATAGTGTAGCATGATATATTAAAGGTATTTTCCACACAGTACAGCAGTATCCTTCACATCGAATCGTACTTATGAACTATGTTGCCCTAGGTTCACTGAATGATAATATCCTTTTGTAAAAGCTCTGTCTCTCATCTTCATCCTATTAATTGTGCTACAATTGCCTGCTGGAGGCAGCATAAGATCTGATTTTTATGCATAACTAGCAGAACTACTTTTCAAATGTATAGGCCAACCATTCTGAACAGGGGGTTCTAAAGTATCATGAGTTGTAGATCTAGTAATTCTTAGCAGGGGTTCACTGAGACCAAAAAGTTATTTCAATGATTAAAAAGTTGATAAAGTCTGCTCCAGTGCTTGCTAAGTGTGCCTTAAGCTGTCGTTGACTAACTTCCCATTTGATGGCACATACATAGTTCCACTTGGCAGAGCTAGCCATATGGCGCCAATAATCTTTTTACCTAATTGTAGGAGTGGTATTCTGGCCAGCACTGTGTAGCACCCTCTTAGTTGCTAGGTAAGGTAAATTTAGTTGGCTCCTCAGTAGGCAGAGGAGCAGGGGTTAATTTGTTGTGTTTTTGTGCAGGGCTCCGAGGGCTGTGGTTCTGTTACCTCCCCTTTCTAGATCTCCGTGGGTAGTTCTAGAACCCTGTGGGTGGAGGAGCAGATACTGCAGTGTGAACATTTATGGAGTTCCCTCTAATCCTTGGGGAGGTGGGTGGGGGAACAAACCATAAATAGTCAAGAGCCTGGTAGTCAGAGAGCAGAGTCCAGGGTCCTGTCATTTGGAAGAGAACCCTGTGCTGGTGGGGTGGGCTCTGCTCTTGGGCAGAAGGAAGGCCAGGAGAGAGAGAGGAAGAGAGAAGAGCCAGATGGAAGCCTCACACCCTTTAACAGCCTCAGCTAGGCTTAGCTGAAGACACCCTGTAATCAAGCCCAGACCTGTACATCGGTGTGCTTCTACAGCAGCCGCTTGGATTCCAGGATTCACTTAAAGGGACTGCGTGAGTAACTTTCACTACCTACCCCAAGCCTTTTATAGAGAGAACAGTAACGCTGCAATATTTTACATTTCCAGGTCCAGGGGACAGCTTGGTGCCAGCATAAAACAGATAGAAGCAACCCCATTTCTCTAGCTTGGGACAGCAGTAGCCAGGTGCTTTGGCATCCCTGCGAGGAGCAGCACCTCCACCTTTAGTTTTCAGAACTTTTGCTTGTTGCTAGTTTTCTGCACCACTACACCACTACTACTACAATTAAATACATTCGCAAGTCCTCAAAAGTTTATTCATGTTCTCCAGTTGTGGGCATCCCTATTCCCTATCCAAGTTATTCCTTAAATAAACAAAACAACATCCCTGGACTGTTTATTAAGCCATCAAAGCGTAGACATTGCTGTTGTCTGGCTGTGTGAAAGGGCAAGACCCAAGAATTCAGCGGCTCCCACAGATGTGAGCACTACAACTATTAGGGCATTGTTCCCACTGACCATCAATATAATGAACATTGTCCAAAAGACCTCTAAAGATTTTATTAGCCGGGGACAGCAAATTTGCACTGTTATACAAGCTGTACGCTCACTACTTTACATTGTAGCAAAGTGTCATTTCTTCAGTGTTGTCACATGAAAAGATATGATAAAATATTTACATTTGTGAGATACTGTATATATTTTTTTGAAAACTTTGTTTATTTGGTTTTCTGCACATACAGAGGTATATTGAGCAAAGGCACAAAATCGGTAACAATTCACATTAAAAGTACCACAGAGACATCAACTTACATGGCAGAAGTCATTGTATTATGCAGAGGAGATACTGTATATTTTAATGGTTTCTCTGCAGATAACAAGGTTGAGGAAGGCTGGTATAGTCCATCAGACATGAGAAAGGAGAGATGGTTTCATGTATCCTGAACTACAAAGACTTAGGCCTGTCAGTTTTCAGGCGCCCTGAGCGAGCTAATCCTGTGGCACCCCCCCCCCATCTTCACCCCTCGCCCCCTGGTCACCTTAACATACACAAAGAGGGAAAAACCCAACATGCCTGGGCCCCCCATCCCTCACTATTCAGAATGCCTAGGTACACCTTCCCTCACCACCAACTGTGCCTGTAGCCCCCTTTATTGCAGAAATACTACAGAAGATGGTCAGAGACTGCAAAACATACTACAGGAGCGGGTCAGAGACTGCAGACATGGTACAGGAGATGGTCAGAGACTGCAGACATGGTACAGGAGCGGGTCAGAGACTGCAGACATAGTACAGGAGATGGTCAGAGACTGCAGACATGATACAGGAGAAGGTTGGAGACTGCAGACATGGTACAGGAGATGGTTGGAGACTGCAGACATGGTACAGGAGAGGATACGAGACTGCAGACATGGTACAGGAGATGGTTGAAGACTGCAGACATGGTACAGGCGATGGTTGGAGACTGCAGACATGGTACAGGAGATGGTTGGAGACTGCAGACATGGTACAGGAGATGGTTGGAGACTGCAGACATGGTACAGAAGATGGTTAGAGACTGCAGACATTGTACAGGTGGTGGTCAGAGATTGCAGACATTGTACACGAGAGGGTCAGAGATTGCAGACATTGTACACAAGAGGGTCAGAGACTGCAGACATTGTACAGGAGAGGGTCAGAGATTGCAGACATTGTACAGGAGATGATCAGAGATTGCAGACATTGTACAGGAGAGGGTCAGAGATTGCAGATATAACATAAGAGAAGGTCAGACTGTGGTCATAACACAGGAGATGGTCAGAGACTGCAGATATTATATAAGTGTGTCCTAGCAGTGACCAGTGTGGAAAAACATTGATCACTGCAAACAGGAGTTTACAAGCTATAACTTTAAAGCGGAGCTCCGGTGTCACATTTGACAGCTTTCAGAGGGGAGGGGGGTGCAGATACCTGTCTAAAGACAGGTATTTGCACCCACTTCCGGCCACACAGTCTGCGGGTAGACTGTGGGCAGGACTTCAGATCCCGCCCCCCCCATTGTGTTCCTGGTTCCCTCACCGAGGATGGTGGTGGGGGCAGCATAGTGACGAGTGATCGCTCGTCCTCTGCTGCAGATGGCGCTGGACTCCAGGACATGTAAGTGTCCTAATATTAAAAGTCAGCAGCTGCAGTATTTGTAACTGCTGGCTTTTAATATTTTTTTTTCAGGGGACATCCGCTTTAAGTGTCAAAAAAAATAATAATATTATTTTCTAACAGTAATTTCTCAAGCACAGGAGGATAGTAAATTAACAGGTCTGTGAAGCTCCCAGCCTGACCAGCTAATTCCTTCAAAGATAACAAGGAAAAATAGATAAATCAGAGATAGGTGACACCAACTCCAGAACACCTAGCTATAGAAACAGCTTAAAGGGGAGTTCCAGTCCCCCAAACATTTTTTTTTTTTTAAACACTGCTCTGTAACTGTCAAAACCTGAAAATTTATATTTCTAACATGTTATACTTTTAGCGCTTTTACTTTCTTTAGAAATATTTATTTACTTACTGATCTCGGAAACAGGCAGTTTCCATTCTAGTTGTGGGCATCTGAAGCCCTCTCGTGTTCATTTCCTGGATTTCTTTGCAGCTATCTACCCATCATGCACCAGCAAATCTCGCACATGCTCAGTAATGCCTCAGGGAGGCTGTCCTTTTTTCTGACAGGTTGCTATGGCAATCTCAAGTCTGCGGAAGTTCCCGCCCCCATGCTATAGCAACCTGTCAGAGGAAAGATAGGTCACATTAGGCAGGTAATGCACTGGCATTAATAGTGGGTATGGACCGAAACAGGGTGACACCATCCTTATGTTGGTTTTAATCTAGGGAGATTGAGAAGCTTTCAGAATATTTATTGGCGATGTCGGCGTGGGCTCGACATTTCTCCACACAGTGAAGGTGTGACACTGTGTTGTAATCTAGGGTAAGAGAGAGAGGAGATTTCAGAATATTCATTGGCGATGTTGGGGTGGGCGGCACAGAGCAGCTATCAATCGCCAGCAAATAGGATGGGGTCAGGGCGGGCTGCTACGTGTATGCGGCTCCGCCCCCTTTCTTAAGAAGCCAAATAATTGGCTGGCGATTGATAGCTGCTCTGTGCCGCCCACCCCGACATTGCCAATGAATATTCTGAAATCTCTCTCTCTTTCCCTAGATTACAACACAGTGTCACACACCGTCACTGTGTGGAGCAATGTCGAGCCGTGCTGGAGGGGGAGAGAGAGGAGCTTTTAGAATATTCATTGGCGATGTCAGGGTGGGCGGGACAGAGAGGAACGCCAGCCATTAGGATGGGGTCAGGGCGGAGCCACATACATAAATTATTGACTTGTGTTTAATAGCCGCTTTGTCCCGCCCACCCCGACATCGCCAATGAATATTCTAAAAAGCTCCTCTCTCTCTTTCAATAGATTACAACACAGTGTCAGGCCACGTACACACGATCAGACCGTTCCGATGAGACTGGTCCGACGGACCGTTTTCATCGGACAACGCTGAAGTGGTGTGATGTGCGTACACCCCATCAGTCCAAAATCCCATCGGGCCAGAACGCGGTGACGTAGAACAGTGGTCATCAACCTTGTCCTGCAGGGCCCACTAACAGGCCAGGTTTGCAAGATAACTGAAATACATCACAGGTGATATCATTTGCTGCTCAGTGATTGCAGTATTCTAGTCTGCATCTCCCCAAGGTAATACATAAAACCTGGCCTGTTAGTGGGCCCTGCAGGAATGGTCGTTGTGGTGCCCCCTTCCCTTAGTGCCCTCAGCACCTGATGTTTTTGCATGGGATGATAGTATGTTCCTATACAGAGACGTATGCATATGGGTCGTGCAAAGTTGGTGCAGCAAGCAACATGTCTCACTTTAAATTGAAATACCGTATTTATCGGCGTATAACACGCACAGGCGTAAAACATGCACCCTAACTTTAAGAGGGAAAGTTTCAGGAAAAAAACTTTCCACAGCCCCTTGCGTATAACGCGCAGGCACAGTTTATCCTCCATAAAAAAGTGAGTGTTATACGCCAATAAATACAGTAACTGTCACAGAGTGACCGTTTCTATGAGACCTTTAAGACTTTTACAAATATTTTAAGCATATCTGCTCAAATTAAGCATGTTGGGGTCTCTGTTTAATAAACCTACCTTTTAGCAGTTCATTCAATGATGCTAACTGGGTCTGCAGCGACTCCTTCAGTTCTGGGAGCAGGCTGCTATTCATTTTCTCTGTACTGTACCTACAATTTTTGAGTTCAGGAGCTAAATGTTTTGCTTTACAGTACTTTGCGTTTGAAAGAGTTAAATGTTTCCCCCCAAGTAACTTTCCAGTAGCATCAGCTCTTGATCCAACTGTGTGTTTATTTCTGAACCCTGATCTCTATGCTTGATATATGGTGTTAATTATATGAAATTCTTCCCTGGAGATGATGGGTTTTATTAAAGCGGAGTTTCACCCTAAATATAAGATCTCCCATGCGCTTCAGCATACTGGCGTCAGCGCCAGTATGCTGGGTTTTTTTTTTTTTTATAGCACACTTACTGTTTTATCGTAGAAATCCTTTTCTGTCCCCCGCGTTGGACGGCGCCAGTACAGCGCGTCACATCTTCCTAAGATACCCGATATGGACTCGGGTATTTCCGGCGCTATGCGGCGCCTGCGCACAGACCTAGGAGCTGACTGCGCAGGCGCCGTATTTCTCCGAGTCCTATTTCGGAGAAATACGGCGCCTGCGCAGTCAGCTCCTAGGTCTGTGCGCAGGCGCCGCATAGCGCCGGAAATACCCGAGTCCATATCGGGTATCTTAGGAAGATGTGACGCGCTGTACTGGCGCCGTCCAACGCGGGGGACAGAAAAGGATTTCTACGATAAAACAGTAAGTGTGCTATAAAAAAAAAAAAAACCCAGCATACTGGCGCTGACGCCAGTATGCTGAAGCGCATGGGAGATCTTATATTTAGGGTGAAATACCGCTTTAACTGGACTGAAGCACCTGCCATGAATTGCATGTCTGGCTCTGAATTTTCTTGGTCTATAATGATAGTATCAGCACAAAGAATGTTGAATTCTCCAAGTGAATTTTGTAAACCAAGCATTTTCTTTTTAAACAAGGTGCAACAAATTCTTTTTGCTTTTTTGAAGTATAGACCCACCTAGCACTAATGTATAGATGGGTCACTGGTCACCGGGGTGGTAAAGTACACACTCTGGTTCTTATACTTTGTTTCCATATAGTTTATACTGATAATGTGTTACAAACTATATCTCTCTACTGTGGTTTACTACAGGTATGTGGTAAATAAGGTCACAATAACAATTCTGCTGCTGCATACTCTTAAAACAGGCACACAGTTAAAGTGGTTGTAAAGTCAATGAATACCATTATTAACAGCCCCTCTGGAATAATAAGGTATAATACACAGTGTCAATGTTTTTTTTTTTTTTATTATGCTGATAAATACCTTATTTCAGAGGTCACATGATCTCCTGCCACTCCCCTCCTCCGATCTAGGGACTACATCAGGAGGGGCTGAGATTCCCCTCCAACTTTAGCTGAGGGGTCATGTGACCCTCCCGCTGTAGTCCTTAGATCGGGGAAGGAGAGCGGCCGAAAGTCTTGTTACCGCACACACTCTGAAATAAGGTATTAAGCAGCATAATTAAAAAAATATATTGACACGGTATATTATACCTTGTTATAACAGGTGGGCTAGCAGTAATAGTACTCCCTGACTTCATTGCCACACAAAATAGCAGCAGGAGGGGAGGGGCTGGTTTGGAGATCGCTCACATACTGACAGGCAGGGAGGGGGAGAGAGGGGAGACTCTAAGACCTCGTACACACGATAGGATAGCCAGAGGACAATGGTCTGATGGACCGTTTTCATCGGTCAAAACCGAACGTGTGTGGGCCCCTTTGGTTAAAAAAAGCCAACTTGCTTTAAAATTTAACTGATGGATACCTAACGATAGGTCAAAACCGATCAATAGTAGGCACGACCATCAGTTAAAAATCCACGCATGCTCAGAATCAAGTCGACGCATGCTTGGAAGCATTGAACTTCATTTTTTTCAGCACGTCGTTGTGTTTTACGTTACCACGTTCTAACACGATCGTTTTTTTAACCGATGGTGTGTAGGCACATCAGACCATGAGTCAGCTTCATCGGTTAACCGATGACAATGGTCCTTCGGACCGTTCTCATCGGATGGACTGATCGTGCATACAAGGCTTAACACAGCAGGACAACAGAGGCAAGTAAACTGACCACAGTATCATTGATAAACGGCCATGATTACAGTGGTCAATTCACATAGGGGACACAGGAACAGGAGCGACCAACCAGGTTTTTTTACAGCATAGAAAAGGACAATTTACACAGCACTATGATGTTCAACCTGCTTTAAAGTAACAGGATCTTTTTTTTTCTCTTATATCAGGGGAACTCTGATATAAGGTGGTCTCTGATCAATAGAGCTCCCCCTTACATCCGAGTCTGCAGTGTTTCCCTTTACATCAGAGTTGCCCATTACATCAGAGTCGGCAGAGTTGCCACTTACAGTGGGGATCAAAAGTTTGGGCACCCCAGGTAAAAATTTGTATTAATGTGCATAACGAAGCCAAGGAAAAATTGAAAAATCTCCAAAAGGCATCAAATTACAGATTCGACATTCTTATAATATGTAAAAAAAAAAAAATTATTTCCATCATTTACACTTTCAAAATGTAGCCAGCTAAGAGTCTTTCAATTCTTGTTTGAAGTATCTTGGCCCATTCTACCTTACAAAACTCTTCCAGTTCTTTGAGATATCTGGGCTGTCTGTCACGCACTGCTCTTTTAATGTCTATCCATAGATTTTCAATTATGTTGAGGTCAGGAGATTGTGAAAGCCATGGCAAAACCTTCAGTTTACGCCTCTTGATGTAGTCCCCCGTGGATTTTGAGGTGTGTTTAGGATCATTATCCATTTGTAGAAGCAATCCTCTCTTTAACTTCAGCTTTTTCACAGATGGCATCAATTTACCATCCAAAATTTGCTGAAATTTTATTGAATCCATTTTTCCTTCTACTCGTGAAATGTTTCCTGTGCCACTGGCTGCAATACAACCCCAAAGCATGATTGATCCACCCCCATGCTTAACAGTTGGACAGAGGTTATTTTCATTAAATTCTGTGCCCTTTCTTCTCCAAACCTACCTTTGCTCATTCCGGCCAAAAAGTTATATTTTAACCTCATCGGTCCACAGAACTTGTTTCCGAAATGCATCAGGCTTGTCTATATGTTCATTTGCAAATTTCAAACGCTAATTTTTGTGGTGAGGACGTAGAAGAGGTTTTCTTCTGATGACTCTTCCATGAAGACCATATTTGTACAAGTATCTCTTTATAGTGGAATAGTGTACCACAACTCCAGTGTCTGCCAGATCTTTCTGAAGGGATCGTGCAGTCAAACGTGGGTTTTGAATTGCTTTTCTCACAATCCTGCGAGCTGTTCTGTCTGATATTTTTCTTGGTCTTCCAGATCTTTCTTAAACTTCCACTGTTCCTGATGACTGTCATTTCTTAATTACATTTCGAACAGAGGATATTGACATCTGAAAATGCTTTGCTATCTTCTTATAGCCTTCTCCAGCTTTGTGAGCGTCAACTATTTTCAGTTTCAGTTTTCTAGACAACTGCTTAGAAGAACCCATGGTGCTGATTGTTGGGGCAAGGTCAGATGAGTCTGGGCATTTAAAACCTTTGAGATTTACATCACCTGGTCTTCCCAGACGATGATTGAGAACAATCCATGACACTGGCAGGTCTCAGCTTTGCAAAGGGGCAGTGCGTGCTATAAATTCTACAGGGTGCCCAAACTTTTGCAGACGCCATTTTTTTGTTTTCTGTCATTTTGAAAGTGTAAATGATGGAAATAAAATCTAACTTTTTTTGACATATATTATAAGAATGTTTAATCTGTAATTTGATGCCTTTTGGAGATTTTTCCATCTTTTCTTGCCTTTGTTATGCACATTAATAAAATGTTTTACCTGGGGTGCCCAAACTTTCGATCCCCACTGTACATGAGGGTCTGCAGCATTCCCCTTTACATCAAAGTTCCCACTTACATCAGGGTCTACAACATTATCCTTTACATCAGATCTCCACTTCACATCAGGGTCTAAAGAGTTCTCCCTTAGACCCCTTTCACACATGCGGGTCCACTTGTCAGTTTTTTACTTGGACCTGAACGGACGCTCCATGCAAGTCTATGGAGCAACGGATGTCAGCGGTGACATGTCCACTGACATCCGATACCCTCCGATCCGCTGAATTTAGACAGATGTAAACCCTCTGGTGGATTGGATGGAAACGGGCTGAGCAAAGAAAACAAAACTTATGGTCCTAAGTATTAACACAGCCGACGTTAGTGCAGTGATCTCTCTGCTAAGCTATTGTGTTCCGAAAGGGGAACTGCCAACCCTCCTGCCAGAACATAGTGATCAGCGCTTGCAGCCATTGACTGTGAGCACAGATCAAATGCTGGTTTACCAGCATGCTCATTAGACAGAAGACAGTTGTAAGACCAGCTTCTGTCGGATGTGGAGTGGGCTGAAAGTTGTCCGGTTTCTGCCGAACCAACTGTTTTCAACTGATTTTTGGCCTGTGTGTACCCAGCTTAAGGGTAATCCTGGAGATTGTGATGTAGAGGGGAACTCAGAAGACTGAAATTTAAGGGGGGATATCGCAAACTCTGATGTAGGGGGGAACTCTGGTGACCACACACAACCTTTCGCAGAGTGAATACACTATGGTGGGGGTTATACTGATATAAGGGGGAACCTGCACAGTATATCAGTGTCCCTTCCTACCTTGGTGTATTCACTCCCCCAACACATCAGTGACCCCCCTCCCAGAATTTGTGTGAGCTCACTAAAGCTGCCACTGGTCTCCAGTCCTCCATTGCCCGCTTGGGTGCGGGGCAATCAGACATGGTCCTCCGATTGGCTCGCTGGCTCCTTTGGCTTGATCCTCACCACTCTTTCTCTTCCAGACAACCAATCTTCTAGTAACAGTCCTGGCGACTGACTGCGCTCCCACTCCCGAGTCATGGCTCCCTACTCTTTAGTTTGCAAGCCTGCTGTCTTAATGCTTCCCCACTCGCACAACAATTTTCTGAGTATTTGCTGCCTTTATTGGATTATATAGACATTAGGCTAATGCATGTATTTTTTTCTTGTGAGTTCCAGTGTTTTTTCCTTGGGGCTATTTAAAAAAAAACATGACCATGTGGGTTTGCTTTGACAGCTATAATAAATGTGCTTAAATCACATCAAATTAAAAAAGTGCATGCCATTTTAAAGTGGCACTGAATGATGGTTTATGATCTGACTTCCTATCCAGGGACAGAACGTGTCCACCCCTTTTACAAAAGTGTTTCGATCAGGTCTGTCTGTTTTCAGGCGGACCTTATCTGAAGGTCCATTGAGCCCTATGGACAGGAGGATGTATATGGATTTGTGCCTGTCTAGGTCCGCTTAAAAAAAAAAGAAAACAGAAAAGGACGCAGAAGGGATAGGAGCTATCCTGATGTAAACAGACAGCGGAGTCCGTTATGTGACATCTGTCCCCTTTTGGCTTTGATGAGCAGGAAATCCGCTCACAGATCTGCTGCTCCATGCAAAAGTGTTTTTATCAATCTTTTAGAACATGTGAATTTCTGGACATCTGGAGGGATTCCCTTAAGGTCTGATGATCCTCTGTATATCTAGTTTGAACAACATCAATAGATTGAAACACTCATTCTGCACGTTCAGTCTCTCTCAGCAGGTAACAGCTCCAAGATTGTTTTTTTCTAGTTTTTATAGATTGGTCTATATGTATAGGAAGAAATATATATACTGTATGCTGGTTTGGTGTGCAACATTCAATGCTTTTGACTTCCCTGGTTATTTAGCACAGTGTTTTTCAACTCCAGTCCTCAAGGCACACCAACAGGTCATGTTTTCAGGCTTTCCATTATTTTGCACAGGTAATTTGATCAGTTTCACTGCCTTAGTAATCACCACAGCCATTTCATCTGAGGGGAATCCTGAAAACTTGACCTGTTGTTGTGCCTTGTGGACTGGAGTTGAAAAACACTGATTTAGCGTGCACTACCTATTGCATTTAAACTGATTCTTTTATTTATATTTTCAGCTTTTGTAGACCTTTCTGCTAATATGTGTGTTGACGTTTAGTAGTATGTCTTATAACTTATTGGTAGCTTATGCATTGGAATATTAGTGCTCCCTATATCCTTGTGATTGCAGACAGTGAGCCATAGACTGGTCTCTAAGATTCCATCTTGGAAATTGTGAACTGAGAAATGATTCATATTCAGGAAGAGAGATCCCCACAGCTCTGATGTGTCATTTCTTTTTAGTATCATTACGAATATGTTCCTCACAACATAAATATGCTATATCTTTCTGAAATGTGTAGTTATTGCTGAATATTATTTGTTGAATTACTCATGTGTGACTTATTTTTATAAAGCAGGATTTATAAGGAGCCTTTGAGGATAGAAAGGTGGGAGCTGTCATTGCTGGTTTACTTTTTTTTTAACCACTTCAATACTGCCCCCCCTCCTGCCAAGCCCAATTTTCAGCTTTCAGTGCTGTCGTTTTTTAAATGACAATTGCGTGGTCATGCTACACTGTACCCAAACAAAATATTTATAATTTTGTTCCCACAAATAGACCTTTCCTTTGGTGGTAGTTGACTACCTCTGCATTTTCTTTTTTTTTGTGCTAAACAAATAAAAGAGACATAACATTTTGAAAAAAAAAACGGTTTTATTTTTTTCAGTTATAAAATGTTGTAAATAAGTAAGTTTTTGCCTTCACTGATGAGCACTAATGAGGCTGCACTGACAGGCACTAATAAGGCGGCACCGATGAGGTGGCACCGATGATGTGCACTGATATGCAGAACTGATGGGCATTGATAAGCAGCACTGATGGGCACTCATATGTGGCACGGAAAGGCTGCACTGATGGACACTTACAGGTACCCTGTACTTATGGGTGGCACTGATAGGCGGCACTGTTGGGCACTGATAGGTGGCACTGATGGACACTGGGTGGTGATGGACACGGAAGGATGCACTGATAGGCATCACTGATGGCACGCACAGGCATTGGCATCATGTCTGGGAACTGATTGGCATCATGTTTGGGCACTGACTGGCATCCCTGGTGGTCCTGGTAGTCCTGGGTGGGCATCCGTGGGGGGGCTGGGCAGACCCCCCGTCAGGAGAGCAGCCAATTGGCTCTCCTCTACTCGTGTCTGTTTATCGCCTTTTCCTGTTTACACTGTGATCTGTTTACATTGCTACACAGATTGGAGCTCAGCCCCCCCTCCCCCACTTCTTTCTCACTGTCTGTGTTTGAACCAATACGGAGGGAGAGAGCCAGGAAAACAGCTGCTCTTCTGCACATCGCTGGATCAAGATCGGGCTCATGTAAGTATTGGGGGGGGGGGCAGCACATAGAAGGTTTTTTACCTTAATGCAAAGAATGCATTAAGAACGTTACCGGCTTGTTTCATATCTGATCAAACTCATCTTAGTTTGATCAGATGCTTTGGAGGCCAGAGAGATCTGGGGCCTTTTAGATCTCAGATCTCTCCATAAAGAGGACCTGTCACAGCCCAGGCTATTACAAGGAATGAACAACATCCCGTGTGATAGTTGATGAAATAAAAAAAGGGATTAAAAGTACAGTGTAAAAAAAAGTTTTAAATAAAATTAATAAATCTTTTTTTGTAAAGTGCCCCTGTCCCCCTGTGCCCCTGTGCTCACATGCGAATACAAACGTGCCAGCTGATCCTGCGCTCATATGTAAACGCAGATTGCACTACATATGTGAGGTATTGCCATGAATGTCAGAGTGAGAGCAATAATTCTAGCACCATTCCTCCCGTGTAACTCTACAGTGGTAATTTGTAAAGGCTATTAAAGTGTCACCTATGGAGAAATCAAAGGCACTGTAGTTTGTTTCCATTTCACAACCGTGCACAATTTTAAAGCATGGCGTGCCTGGTATTTATTTACTCAGCATAACATCATCCTTTTTTTTTTTATCATTGGATATTATTCTGTATTTGTGTTTACTGAAATTCATTAAAGTTTTATTTCCTGAAAATTTGCATTTAATAAACCGCTGCACAAATATCGTGTGGCATAAAAAATTGCAACACCCACCATTTTATTTTCCGGGGCCTCAGCCTAAAAACAACATGATAATGGTTGGGGGTTCTAAGTATTTTTCTAGCAAAAAAAAAGCTGATTTTTAAATGCATGACAGAAATATCAACATTGGCATGGTTTTGAAGTATAGAAAAAACAAGTAGCGCTAAACATTATAAACAATTGGTGTAACCAAAAATTAAATATGGTCAATAAAGTTTAACAATCATGTTAAATTCTATGACATACAAACAATAGTTCGTAAGTGATGTGATTGAATTGTTAAATCACAAAGTGATCAAAAGGTGAAATGCTGTTCCCCAGCGAGGGAAGAAAAGTCCTCAAAAAATAATATAGCCAGATGAACCACCAATATAGAGTGACGACCAGATAGCTAGAAACCTCCACCACCAAAGCAAATATGTCTGCTTAGTGCATACCAGAGCACGGCGGTCCCTTGATTATAGGGGACCCCAGGTAGCCTGTAGGTAAATGGGATGACGGAGCTACAAGTTGAGTGGAGCCGATCTATTGTGGATCATCACCTCATTCCATTAAACCAAGGAATAAACAATCATGTTTCATGGGTTGAGAAAAGAAGAAAGAGGGGGCCTCGATGGTGTAAAACCTTTAAAAAATGTTTTTTTTTTTTAAATAGTACATGCTATTGAACTCACATTTATGTAGTAAAAAAGAGCATTTAAGTCCGATGTTTTTGAATGGTTTTAAAGTGGTTAATACTGCTTTAAGATAACAATTTAATGTTGTTTTTTCAGGACAAGCAAGGCTTTAATTTGGTGATGATGTCTTGCAAAACGTATTGTTTATGCAATCTATAGGCAAAAATATAAAATGATGATGTAAAAAAAAAAAAAAAAAGCAAAATGCCCATTTTACTTTGGTTACTGTTAGTTTGTTTATATAAAATTTTACTGTGGCTATCAACTTAACCACTTTAATACCGGGCTTTTATACCACCTCCATACCGGGCCTATTCTGACACGTCTCTCCTACATGTAATAATCATCATTCTTTTGCTAGAAAATTACGCAGTTATAAATGTTTTTTTAGCAGACACCCTAGGGAAATAAAACGACGGTCATTGCAACGTTTTATCTGGCATGGTATTTACGCAATCATTTTTCAAACGCCTTTTTTTTGTAAAAAAAATTGTTTCATGAATTAAAAAAATAAAAAAACAGTAAAGTTAGCCCAATTTTTTTGTATTATGTGAAAGATTATGTTACACCGAATAAATAGATACCCAACATGTCACGCTTTAATTATGCACACACTCATGGAATGGCGACAAACTTCGGTACTTAAAAATCTCCATAGGCAACACTTTATTTATTTTTTACAGGTTACCAGTTTAGATTTACAGAGGAGATCTAGTGCTAGATTTGTTGCTGGCACTCTAACGCACGCGGCGATACCTCACTTATGTGGTTCAAACGGCGTTAACATATGTCGGCGGGACTATCGGGGACAGGGGCGTTTTAATTTTTTTTTTGTCTTTTATTTTTTATTTTTACTTATTTTTTATTTATTTTTACACTTTTTTTCAATTTTTATTTTTTTCCCACTTTTATTCCTATTACAAGGAATGTAAACATCCCTTGTAATAGGAAATGTGTGTGACAGGTCCTCTTTAAGGAGAGATGCGGGGTCAATAAGACCTCACATCTCTCCTCCAGGCTGGAAACCATTAGATTGGTGAAAAAAAATTCACCGATCTCATGAATGGTTGCTTACAGCTGCAACCGTGGCTTTGTTTACTTACGGGGACCCGGGCGTGACGTCATCACATCGCGCCCGGGTCCTCCGACGGTCATAGAGATGACTGGTGACCATCTGGTCACCAGTCATCTCTATGCTTCCTGCCGACGCCGGACGATTCGTTCTCCGGGCCCCCGAAGGCACGGGAGAGCCAGGAGAAGCACCGGATGGCGGCGGGAGGGGGGGAACCGCCGCTATGATCGTTCTTATGTCGTGCAGAATCGCCGGCTGAAGAAGAGGATATCTGGATGATGCCTCTGGCTGCAGGCATCATTCAGATATTCACCTGCAAAGCTCAGGCCGTCAATTGACGGCCACTTAGGATGGGAGATCCAATCCCTGGACGTCAATTGTCAATGGGCCAGTATTGAAGTGGTTAACTTTTTTCATTTGTCCTGTTCATAATGACATTAGAATTATGTTTTTGGCAGAATGCATTGCAAAGATTTAAAAAAATGAAATATAGACTTAAAAAAAAAAAAAAAAAAAAAGTATTTTTTAATGTAGCACAAAAATGTATTTACAAAAACGAAATTTAATTAAAATATTAATGGTTTTAAAAGCATAACAAATGAGCAAAACAATAATAGCTATGGTAAGAAGAAGAGATTGAAGGAGTGAAATAGGGCTGGTTAGCATTAACAAATGGGTTAATAATAGGTTAAAAACTAACAAACTTTATTACAAAAAGATAAAACTTTTTTTGTTAGGTTGGTAACTGACAACATAAGCAGATCAAAGCTTATGCCTTTGATGTGAAGATGAATAAAACCGAGTAAATACTATGTTACAATATTGTTACACTGTATATCTGAATTTAAAGAGGACCTGCAGTCTGCTAACATAATTTTGTAATAAAAACATCTTTGCCATTCTGAAGCTTCCCTCCAACCACTTGCATATTATTTTATATATACTGTAATTCTGTACTTGCCAAATATGCTGCAGAAATCTCCCTCCACTGAGACTGGCTGCAACCATTTTAAAGCAGAATTCCACCCAGAAATGGAACTTCTGCTGATGTGGTAAACCACGTTATGTCCGGCCCTTCCTTCTTCCCCCTGCTGTCTTCTGGGAGACACACAGGTCCCAGAAGACAGCAGGGACCATTCAGAACGACCAACGTGAGTCGGGCATGTGCAGTAGGGAACCAGGAGTGAAGCCGAAAGTCTTTACTGCCGGGTTCCCTTACCAGAAATGGCAGCGGCAGCACCCGTGATTCGATCCGAAGATCTGCTTGGGGTGCCAACATTGGCTTCTGGTCAATTTCTATCAGTGTACCATTGAGAGTATTCTTCTCCACTACAGTGTGGTATGCCAGCTGCAGGGCGGAGAATAAAAAGTGCCTGTCTCGTGTGGTGAAAATAGCACAGCGGATCATAGGAACAGAGCTACCGAATTTGGACTTGGCATATGCTAGCCGATTAAAAAAGTGGGCAAAAGCTAATAGTATTGATCCAACCGACCCAGGTTACAGTGTGTTTGTCTCATTGCCATCTAGGAAAAGATATAGGACACTTAAAACACACACTAATCGCTTAAAGCATAGTTTTTTCCCTAGGGCTGTATTGTCCACAATCCCATCAGGTACAGTGTTTTTTTGGAATTTTATGTGGAATTAAAAAAATATATATATATTTTATTTATTTATTTTTAACCCCTTCCATACAGGGCATTTTCACTCCCTTCCTGCCCAGACCAATTTTTAGTTTTCAGCGCTGTTGCACTTTGAATGACAATTGCGCGGTCAGGCAACACTGTACCCAAATAAATCGTTATGTTTTTTTCCTCACACAAATAGAGATTTCTTTTAGTGGTATTTGATCATCTCTGCGGTTTTTATTTTTTGCGCTATAAACAAAAGAAGAGCGACAATTTAAAAAAAAACACAATATTTTTTTCTTTTTATTTAATACATATCACAATATTTTTTAAAAAAAAAACTTTTTTTCCCCTCAGTTTAGACCGATACGTATTCTTCTACGTATTTTTGGTAAAAAAACCGCAATAATCGTATATCGATTGGTTTGCGCAAAAGTTATAGCATCTTCAAAATAGGTGATAGATTTATGGTATTTTTAATTTTTATTTTTTTACTAGTAATGGCGCCGATCTGTGTTTTTATTTTTTGTGACCGTGACATTGCGGTGAACATATCGGACACTTTTGACAAGTTTTTGGGACCATTCACATTTACACAGCGATTATTGCTATAAAACTGCACTGATTACTGTGTAAATGTGACTGGCAGGGAAGGGGTTAACACTAGGGGGCGCTGAAGGGGTTAAAATGTGTCCTAAAGTATGTTCTAACTGTAGGGGGAGGGGGACTCACAGGGGGAGGAGATCAATGTGTGTTCCTCTGTACTGGGAACACACATCAGTCTCCTCACCGCTGACAGGAGGTGGATCTGTGTGTTTACACACACAGATCCACACTCCTGACGTGATTGCCGGAAATCGCGGGTGCCCGGCGGCAATCGCAGCCGTCGGGGACGCGCGCGGGATCGCAAGTGGTGCCGCGGGCGCGCGCCCTAGAACGCCGTGGAGACAGGACGTTGTGCAACGTCTAGTCTCATCGGCGAGGGGATGACCATAGCGTCATTTCCCTATAGCCTGGAATTGAAGTGGTTAACTAACATTTTATATTTTGATATATTTAAATAGATATGTGGGCATGTGCTAGATTATGTATGTGTGGTTTTGTTGAGAAATATTTTACTGTTGCTGTAAAGAGTACCCGGAAATTTTTAGTTGTATGTATACAATGACAATAAATATATCTATCTATTGTGCGCTCCCTGGTCAGGTAAGTGTCCATATACTAAAAGTCAGGCATCCAATAGGATTGGGAAATTGGAAAAACTGCGCTAAAAATATTGAAAGAAAAATAGTACAAAAAATAAACACCTGTAACCGAGTTACAGTGTGTTCAATAAGGAAGCTGCGATTAGCATGTAAACAATTAGTACAGGAAACATAGAAATAGAAAATATATAAATCGCGCTACCCCCTAACTATATGGTAATCCTGGTAAAAACTTGATACAGCAAAAATTAAAAATGACCAACAAATCTAGTATTAATAAATATATCTGACTAGTGTCGGATTTGGGGGAACAGACTCCAGCGATAGATGCATTTTCCAGTGAGTATGCCAATCCAGAACTGAATTTTTTATGGGCCTGGTAGCCCACTTTTATTTAAAAGCACAAAAAATCACAAATACAATAGCAGCCCACGCAGGGGGTTCCACCATTCCTGTATCTTATCATCCGTCTGTTTAAGGCCTCCAACTTAGGCTCAAGTTCTGCTCCTCAGAACTACCCATTTCCTAACGGTAAGCACACAGCTAACTTACTCCTGATCAGCGTCTTGCTGCTCAATCGCACGACATCTGCCTCTTGCAGTCATGCATGATGTAGCTGCACCTATGCAGCGCCTCTTACTCCTCTCAGAGGGTTTGGGAGCTCACACCTGGCTCCCAGGACCAGACTTCCTGTCAAATATGGCGAAAACCAGCCATCCTTCAGGTAGGACAAAGTCAAACCATCACACTAGTGACATATAATGATGTGACTCTTAATATATCCAATATAGTAAATATAAGTTATGAAGTGACCACACGTCGGTTTCGTAAAAAAACTTACTTCTTCCAGGGGCCCCTGGAAGAAGTATTTTCTTTACGAAACGGATGTAGGGCAGAGTGGTGCACTGACGTCACCTCGAGCTCCAAATGATCCCCCAGCAGGACGGGTGTCTGGATTTTGTGTACCGGACGGCACACCAGATTTAAGGCCTATTTTTCTGCCAAATTTTGTAAGTGCAACACTTATTCTTTTAATACACTTTTTATACATTTACCACGCTATGTGGAGCCATTGTTGTCTCTTGCATGTCGGGTATATTTGCTTGTGATCTGCAACTAATATTGGATGAGATCCATAGCTGTTAAGACTGAATTTTGTCTGAGCTGTGTGGCTAAAGTGAGCCTCTTGACTACAGGCTTTAATGATCCCCTGTCATATGGGATACTGGTAAGCTGGTAAGGAGCCATTTTATTGATTGGTGGAGGATCATCACTTTTTACACATTTATCCTTAGATTCTGGATTTCGTCACAGAGCACTGGTGTTCAGCAACTTTGATGAATTATTTAATACATGGGTGTCAAACTCAATTTCGTCGAGGGCCACATCAGCAGTGTGATTGCCCTCAAAGAGCCAGTTGTATATGGGTCACACTACATACAAAGTGCAGAGTTCAGGATTATGCTACGTATAGAGTGCAGGGTTCAGCAGTGCGCTACGTACAGAGGGTAAGAATTCAGGGGTGCACTATGTACAGAGTGCAGGAATTTAGGGATACGCTACGTACAGAGTGCAGGAATTCAGGGGTACGCTATGTACAGAGTGCAGGGATTCAAGGGTACGCTACGTATAGAGTGCAGGGATTCAGGGGTACACTACGTACAGAGTGCAGGGATTCAGGGGTACGCTACATACAGAGGGCAGGGATTCAGGGGCACGCTACGTACAGAGTGCAGGGATTCAGGGGTACGCTACGAACAGAGTGCAGGGATTCAGGGGTACACTACGTACAGAGGGCAGGGATTCAGGGTTGCGCTATGTACAGAGGGCAGGGATTCAGGGTTGCGCTATGTACAGAGGGCAGGGATTCAGGGTTGCACTATGTACAGAGGGCAGGGATTCAGGGTTGCGCTATGTACAGAGGGCAGGGATTCAGGGTTGCGCTATGTACAGAGGGCAGGGATTCAGGGATTGATATATATCAGGTTGCAGATTTTTGCTACATTTTCTGACAGTGTGCCAAAGATGCAGCATGTAGGAATTTTAGTGCGCTTTCAGAACATGCAGAAAAAAAACACACAACCTAATAGAAATCAATAGGACTGTGGGTAAAACGTAGGAAAACTGCAGATACACCAGAAATGGGTCAAAACACAGCAAACCAGTGTGAACCCACCTAAAAGCACAAGGGACCAAGCACTACCACAGGCATATGCCACAATTCTAAAGTCTTTGGCTGCAGTTATAACAACTACTGGTGGAGAAAAAAGTAAAAAAACTAGGGGAAGGGAGATAAGAGTCACTGAGCTCACACTTGGATGGTTCCTGGAGGCTTATCACTCAGAGATATCCTGTGTACCTTCTATCTGCAGGCTGCTCTGTTCATAATTTCCCAGCCGAAAACTACATTGCGGGTGTGGGGGACTGCCAGGCGCCGGTTCCGGTTGCCTGGCAGGTGGTCTCCTTACACTCCGTTGTGGGGTAACCCCTCCCTGGGGCACTTTAGATCTATTCCCGATCCGCACCTATGGACCAGATATGGTGTCAAGTTGCTGAGGGACGTTGTCTCTGGGGGAGCTCTGCTACCCTTTAGGGAGATGGAGGGCAGGTATGGCCTGCCTGGCTGGATGCTCTTCCGCTACTTCCAACTGAGACATGCCTTCAGGGCCCTTGTTGTCTTGGGGTTGGATGTGGTGGAGGATCTCTTGGCCCAGAGCTCCCTTGCTAAACCCCTTTCATGGCTGTATGCTACTCTGCTGCAGAAGGATTCCCCGAAGATGGAGTCACTGTGGATAAAGTGGGAAAGGGACATTCCGTCCCTGGATAGGGAATCCTGGGATGATTGTTTTGAAGATAGCTATAGATTAGTGATATCATCCAGAGACAAGTTTTTACAGACAAAGTTCCTCCATAGGGTGTACTATACACCTCAGAGGCTGCATGGAATATTTCCCCAACGATCTCCCAACAGCCCGCTCTGCCAATCTCCCGAAGCCACCTACATCCATATGTTCTGGGCCTGCCCCAGGCTCTCTGACTTTTGGTCCGCCGTCTTTGACTTTATTAATGTTCGCTTGCAGTTAGCTGTTCCAGTGGAGCCGGCCCTAGGCCTCTTGGGGATACAGGATGATGACCAGAGACCCCGCTTCACTAAGACCCTGATATCAATGTTGCTCTTTTATGCCAAAAAGGTGATCCTGTTTAAATGAAACTCTAGGGTGCCCCCCACGGTGGGAGCATGGAATGGACTCAATTAATGCTGCTTTGCCTCTATACAAACTGACATACATTAATAGGGGTTGTCTGTTGAAATACGAGCGAGTCTGGGGCCCTTGGATTAATCCTATGTAAATTGTGTTTAGATATGTCTGCACCATTGTGTGCTGGTGGGTGTGGGACTCCGCCCTTCCCATCCCCTCCCTCTCCTCCCCTTCCTCCCCTTCCTCCCCCTTCCCTACCGCCCCCCTTCTTTTTCCCCCCCTCCCCTTCCCTCTCCCTTTCCCACTTGTGGCTCGCTCATTTAAATACTCTTTATCTTACTATTGCTGCCTCCCTGGTTTATGCACCCTGCTTGACATATCATGGGGCCTGCCCCCTAACTCATGTACTGTGTGTATGATGTACCCTGCTCTCTGTTATTATTGCTTGTACTGTGTCTTGCACATTCGTTGACTCAATAAAGACCAACCTTGTTTGTTAAAAAATAATTTCCCAGCCGCAAGGCTTTTTTAACTCACTGCACGGACTTCACACAGGAAGAGGGGAGGGGGAAGGCAGAGCCGACTCAGCCTCTCCCATTTGTGTAGGGGGAACTGTGCACTGTGACATTGTAATAACCACAGTGAGCCAACACAGATGCAGCCAGACACCCCTACATTTACACACAGCTTCTCCTGTCCCATAGAAGTTTATGGACAGGAGAAAATCGGGCTTATACACTGTGCTATGAGAACAAGAGGTGGAGGCTGGCATTTTGCTATGTGGGCCACATGACAAGGCCTGGCGGGCCGGATTCGGCCCATGGGCCAGATGCGGGCCTTGTGTTTGCCACCCCTGACTTAATACAATTATGGACTATTTATGGACTATATTTTGTCACATGATTCTCAGTTCACAATTTTTTATGGTTACTTCATAACTTATATTTACTATATTGGATAAATTAAGAGTCACATCATTATATGTCACTAGTCAGATATATTTATTAATACTAGATTTTTTGGGTAATTTTTAATTTTTGGTGTATCAAGTTTCTACCAGGAGTACCATATAGTTAGGGGGTAGCACGATTTATATATTTTCTAAATCCAATAGGATTGCCTGACACTTTGGCCTATCAGGAATCAGGTCTCACAACCTGCCTCCTGATTTACTGGGAGGAACTTTAGTGTGAAAATAACGAAAATTCATTTGCTATTGTCACACAATTGGGTGGGCTCGGAGCGCAATGCTCTGTGCCCCAAGCCCACCTTTTTTTAAGCCTATTACAGCCTCTGGCTCTAATCAGGTGCTTCAAAAAAACACACCCACCGCATTGGAATCCATAGTCCGGTGCCCTGATATGTAGATCAGGAGGCTGGACACATGAATAGGGGTAGCGGCACCCTTGCGTCTTCTATGGATGGGCAGCCTCTGCCCACGGCATACCTATAAATTATAATCGTAAATCCATTCATTAAAAGTTTTTAATCTTTATTCTGCGATCTCATCTTTATTGATATTCTTTATACCGATATCACAATGTTTGTTTCAGACCACTCAATTGTCCATGTATTGTTAAATACTTTCATATTTTTGATGATTGTAGATCCTTACACAGGCTTTTTTTATGATCTTTGTTCTTACTGTAATGGAATATTGTTTGTTTTTGCATTTTTGATACAATAAACTGAGATTGAACTAAAAAATAATAATTGCAGTCTGCTAGGGCTACATTATGGTGTTATTTTCCATAGAATATAGATGTCCCAGGGTCTGGTATTAAGCAGCATGACAGTTCTTTTGTTTACCATTAAATTACTTTTCGGATAATGTTTTAAGTGGTTATAAATCTTTTACCACATTGTTCTGTTTACTGTATATACCAATTTGTTTGTGAAAATTTTTATTTAGAGTTTTAACAATCTGTATTATTTGAGTCCTTTATTCTAAGTTTAAAATCATTCTTTGATAAATAAGTGCAAAATTCAAGAGGAGCCCCTCCTCTGCTCGTTATTTTGAAGTGCATCTTCCCCTTATGGGGAACAATGGAGGCAACTTTGCAAGCAAGCTCCCTCTGGCACCTGCATGAGCCCATAGAAAAGATAGCCAGGTGGCAAGCCACTCTCCGCTCCCCTCCCACCCTTCCGCATGCACTGTCCCTTTCTAAAAAATGTTGTAACATACACAAGGGCTGTACTTTTCCCAACCTGGAATTTCATGGAAAGTGGCGCTCTGCTCCTGAAGCTGGCGGCAGAGATAGGGACTTCAGATAAGTGCTTAGGGGCACTGGGACAAGGAAAGACACTGGGGAGCTTCTACTTTAATGCATTAGGGTAAAAAACGCTAAGCTTATAGAAGTGTTTTTTTTAATTAAAGTGATCATTTAAATTAGCGGTGTCCAATATCCCAGTTGGACACACAACAGTTAATGCTGCCACATCGGTAACATTATTACAACAATTTTTTTTACAGAAGCCAATGAAATATTGCTGTTGTGACAAGCTGACTGGACAAAAACTTCCTCTCTCTGGCATATTTCCAGTGCTACTATCAGCCTCCCTCCAGTTACTTCTCAGCAAGGAAAGCCAGATTAAAGGATTAGAGGTTATAATTTTTTCTATGCTCTCTAGATCTAACATTCTATTACAGTTTCTTAATTTGTTTGTTAATTTGAAGGTGGCTATGCATGATCGACTTATGACTGTGTTGTCATTTTGAGTTTGCGTTAATTAGTGCTGGAACTGATGGACCTGCCAAAGTTGACACGCATTCAAGTAATACATAAGATTTGACATTGCATGACACATTACTGGCAAGTATTAGGATGAGTGCCCATCTCTAACTTGAGGTCAAAGGTCTTTCCAGTCAATGATTTTCAGTTTGTCAGCAGTTTTGTAACAAGATCATTTATCATCACTGTATATCAACTCCACTCGGTGAGATTTATAATCCTGGGTACACACATTGATTTTTCTTTTAAGTTCCAGAGGAATCATTGCTTGACAATCAAATACACTAACAAGGAAAGGATATTTGAACAGAGTAGTAGTGACAAAGGTGAGATATTTAGAGCTCAAATGGCAACAAGTCTGAAATAGAATCTGGTTTATATAAATGGGTCAATATTGTACTTATGATAGGATTCTGTAATACTAAGAAATAGGAGTGGGTAAACTTGCCTGCTGATTGCTGAATAATGTTCATGGCAATTAGTTGATATGGTGGAAGTATGGGTGTGCTAAAATTATACCCTAGGCCAGTGATGGTGAACCTTGGCACCCCAGATGTTTTGAAACTACATTTCCTGTGATGCTCATGCACTCTGCAGTGTAGTTGAGTAACATGGGAAATTAAATTCCAAAACATCTGGGGTGCCAAGGTTCGCCATCACCCTAGGCTGTGGGCTTTCTGTAATTGCATACTATAGTTGTTCCACTGTCTTATTGGAGAAATTAGTTCATAAATATATTCATGGTGCTTTAATAAATTGATGTCCAGCTGCAGCTCATCCACCCATTCTTGGGTTACCAGTCAACAATATTAGTACCCCAAGCCACGTTTTTAAATGCACACAAATACACATCCTATTCAGCACTCAAGGGAAACTTCAGGCCAGCTACAAATCACCTAAGGGCCCTTTCACACGGGGCAGATCAGTAATGATACGTCACGTGAACCTACGCTTGTTCAGCAGGGATCGCTCCATTGATCCCCGCTGAGGCGGCAGATGACAGGGCGGTCCTCGCACACTGTGCAGGGACCGCCCTGTCGTTTCTCTGCTCTCCTCTGTGGGGGGATCCGATGAACACGGACCATCTGTCCGTGTTCACCCGATCCGCAGATGGATAGAAAAATAGGGTTTTCCTCCGTCTGCAGAATCGGGTGAATGTGGAACCTGCCTCACCTGAGCAGATAACTACCGAGAGCAGTTGAATATTTCTTGCAGCGCAGGGACACTGGATTTACAAGGCTGTGGGTAATAGAGTCCTAATTCGGAGGGCATGGAAGCACACAGAGGTACAGGGGAGAAATACGTACTGGGAGTGCATAGATGCTGGTAATATGAGGATGGTTGGAACTCACAGGTGCAAAAAAGGAAGTACTGGAGTGCAGAGTGGTGGTGAAAGACTGGCTGCTGGCAGGGGTTTACAGGGTCTCTGGAGCCAAATACACACCGGAGAATCACTGGAGCAGGCTAGGGTTCAAAGGCACAAGGTACAAGCTGGAGCACACCGGGATCACAAGGCTGAAATACACAGGGATTACTGTGCTGGAATGACTGGTGACACTAAGGAATGCTGGGGTCACTGTTAAAATGCAAGAAGACACTAGGGAACACAGGGGGTCCAGCTGCTAGTATGTATAGACAGTGCCCTCTCTATGAGTGGCATGCAGGCTGCTTACACTGAGTAACCCGCATGTTAGCTCTTTACAACAATGCCCCCTGTGTGATTGGCTGTGGCACTGAAGGAAGCAGGAAGCTGATAGTCGCTCACAGAAAGAAAGACCCAATGCTGCAGTGTGGAACAGGTGAATGTGGCAGTCACTGAGTTTAAGGAAAAAATAAAATCAGCATAGCGTGACACAAATGTATTTAAAACAAAGTAAAAAACAATTATAAACACCATCTCTAGCATGTCTGACAGGTTCGGTCCATTGACTTTATCTGAGGCTTGTCTGCCACTGAAGAAAATTTGGAAAGTGCTAGGTGATTTGAAGCTGTAATCCTGTTTAGCTGTGCTGCTGTGGAGCTTGACAGTGCCCAAAAAGCTAGGAGTAGGAAGAGCAATTACTGTGGGGCAATTACTTAATAAATGCAGGTCTGATGTTGCTGGTGAGTGCTGAATGTGATGGGGTATTCAAACAATTGAAAGCAAAGTTGTTGGAGTACTTTTATTATTAGAGAAACTTCCCTGTGGGGAATATGCCTTGTTAAAGATACTGCCTTGTGCCTCCATCCATGTGGAGAAACTGGTTTCACACTGTCTCATAAAGATTACATTTTTTTTACTTGACCTAAAATGTCTGAAAAATAACAGTGCTGTAGTGCAAGCACCTTGTGGTTAGTCAACAAAATGATCCATGTGCATCTGAGAGACTCTTATGCTGGCCATACACTATACGAAAAATCGCCCGAAATTCGGTCATTTAGACCGTTTGTTCGTTTTACGGACAGTTAATGGGTACAAAATCGATAATCGTTGAGACGTTTTTGAGCCGAAGAAACGAAGGACAAGTTTGGAAATTTTTTGCCAAAAGAACGATAAATTGAAAGGTTAATGTGTTTCCCGTCCGAACTGTCTGCACTAAGTATATGTTAAAAAACTAACAAAGAATGTATTCATTTATGTCCACTGAACGATTTATCGGTCATTTCATGATGGCACTATCGTTTGTGCTCACAGCTGGTTGTTCATTTTTCGAAAATGGGTTTGGACGATTTTTCGTATAGTGCATGGCTAGCATTAGATTCTTTCCTACCTTGCCAGTATTAGATCCTTTCCTACCTTGGGCCTCAATTTTTGCCTTAAAATGGGAAGTTAGTTTTTTTTTTTTTTGGAGAAATCATACTTACCTAGGTGGATGCAGCATCAGTCCCCTGCCAACTCTTAAGCCTCGTACACACGGGCAAGAATCTCGTCAGGAAAAAAACGTTGTTTTTCCCGAGTGTACACACAGACCTTTCAAAATAACCGTGGTTCTCTTGAAATGCAAGAATGCTGTGACGTCATCGTGTACGACGAGCGTGCGCTTGTCACATTTGATGCCGTCACCGCCATCGTGCTTCACCCTACCTATGCCATGGAAGCTACTGCGCATGCGTCAAAGTCATTTCGAGCATGCGCGGGTTTCCACGGCAACAGGCAAGTATACACACTCTCGGGTTTCTCGTCGGGAAACAGGCCGACAGGAATCTCGGCGAGAAAATAGAGAGCAGGATCTCTATTTTTCTCGTCGAGATTCTGGCCAGA
Organism: Rana kukunoris; assembly: GCA_029574335.1. Classification (NCBI taxonomy): domain Eukaryota; kingdom Metazoa; phylum Chordata; class Amphibia; order Anura; family Ranidae; genus Rana; species Rana kukunoris. The sequence goes on along the minus strand of CM056050.1, from coordinate 353,103,229 downwards.
TTTCCAGACGAGAAACCTAAAAGCCTCATACACATGCTCGGTTTACTCGGCAAAAGCTCTGCCAGCAGTTTTCTTGCTGGTTCTTGTCGAGAAAACTGAGCGTGTGTACGAGGCTTTTGGCTAAGAACAGAATGAACAAAGACTGCTGATTGCTCAGTTCTCTGTGAGCAGCGAGCCGGTGTTAACACTACAAGACATGTTAAATGGGCACAGAGTCATGTAGTTAGTGGCAAACTTGCTTTCTCATCTACACCTGCATACATTGTTTTCCTTTTAATAATGCATTACAATCTAAAAACATAAAGATGTAAAGCTTAAAGCTTTAATAGAGAATGATGTATAGCCATTGAGACTAGTAATGTGGAAAGCTAAAGCCCCAAGAAGAATAATGAGTATTGTACATTATGTATATACTGTATGGATGTAGAGATCTGAATACAAATACAAAAATAATCTAGAAAATGATTTAATAATCCGGATAACAAATGTGACCCCCCCCCCCCCATGAATTTCTTTACAATACATCCTCCCAATGTGTCCTACAGTATTGTTCTAAAGCTTGATATAGAGTAATGAATAGATTAGTTCCCCAGCCCATTTGCAATTTTATTAATTGAATTTTAGGATTTCGATTAAGTGGGCATTTGTAAACCATTTATACATTTGTTTTTTTCAGCTATTTAATCTTAGGTTCTTAGAAGTTTTAACAAGTTGGTGAATGATTCCGCCTGCTGGTATCCAGCAAAAACTGACCTTTCATAAACCAATTTTTGGAGACCAACATGTTTCCTTTTGACTTGTAGAGTACTTGCCTGACCTTTTCTGTGGCGAGACTGTCAGTATGATGTGGGTGTAATGCTTGCGATCTAAGTAAGATCAGCACCTAGCTCTTTCAGTTAAAAATATATTTTGTTTTGTATTAACAGTGGGCAAAGCAAAGCTTGGGGAATCAATGCAAACAGATTAGGAAAATTCTCAGAACTAATTCTAAATAAGTAAGCCTTGAAACTAAGATTGTTCTGAACTTTGCCAGATTTGTTAAATATTTGGCTATAGTCACTTCTTTCAATATGGGTTTTTCTGTTAAAGTTGAACTCTGGGATAAGCAAATGTCATTCAGATACAAGAGGCCCATGTATTCCTACTTACATTTACAGTGTATTCTTCAGGCCTGTGTAGTGACCACATTTGAAACTTTGTCTCTGTTCAGGATCACGGTCATAATGCAGGGTGAATGGCCTTGTTCCCTCCCCCATCGCCCAATCTTTGGCGGGAGAACTGCTAGATCCCCCTCACAGGCTATGTGCAGCACAATGATGATGTCCTGACTATTTTTACAGGGCAAGTCATTTGGTGCATACAAAGTGGATTAAAATCCTTTGTGTCTATTTAGGAATATATTTAAACAAGAGTTTTTGTAAACCAGAAGATTTTTTTTTCAGTGAGCATAAGGGCTCCTCTGCCAATCTTTGCCCCTTGCCCAATCATTAAAAGCCTTGATTCATTTAAAAAAAAAATAAGGCTTCTCTTGATAGGCAAAAAAAACAATGCTCTTTCTTTAGGAGACCATGCAGAAGTCGTTGGAGCACCCATTGGAAGAGGAAGCTGCTTTCTGTGTGTAGGCTACAGCAGTAAATAACATATTCACCATCAACCACACAGAGGTGATATCTGTACAAATCTTTTGAGCCAAGCTGGTCGAGAGTAAAGCCTGGTACACATGATCAGATTGTTGGCCAACCGAGCGTCTGATTTTTGTCTTTAGAGTGTGTGCCTGGATCTTGTCTTGCATACTAACGACACACAATTGTCAGCAAACATGAATGTAGTGACGTACTACAAGAAATTTCAGCTCTTGAGCGCCACCTTTTGGGCCCCTTCTGCTAATTTTGTGTTTGGTGAGCATTGATTCCGAGAATGCTTGTTTATACTTTCAACTTTTGTATGACGGACTAGTGTACTGACCATCAGAAAATCAGAAAACAGACCAATGCCCGCGGAAAATTTACTAGCATGTCATCCAACATTTGTTGGCAGAAAGTTGGACAACAATTGTCTGAAGGTCAGATTTTAGGCCAAAAGTCTATTAACAGACAATCCTCTGCCAACAATCTGATCATATGTATGAGGCTTTAGTGTATAAAGTAATCCTGTTCCTGGAGTTCTTCTTTAAGCTTCATCTATTTTGCATTGGAACCCTTTTTTTCAGTGAATTCAAGTGTTACGTTGCTAGTAATATACTTATTTGACTTTATTTAGTTTGCTTTGCAGCTTGATTGAATGAGTTTGCTCTTTTTCCCAGTGCCTACCTGTATCCTTATTTGTATTCTGCAGCTACAGTGGGCTGCAAGCACCTGCCAAGACTTCAGGTTTCACAGCTAAGGCCTCTCATCTCAGTTCAGAACACAAGCACACAGCCTCAAGGCTTAAGATAAGGTTTGGAGAGGCACATATTACCTTTCTTGCATGCTATCCTGGATGGGCAGTGTTTTGACAGATTCCAATTACTATAATAAATATATGCTGTGTACACATACACACTAAATTACACTAGATTATGTATGTGTTGTTTCATTTTATTGCATCATAGATCAAAGGAGGAAATCCCTCTTTTTATCTGTAGATGTGATGAGTGGTGCCAGAACTTCATAACGCTTAGCAGAACTATCCAAAAGTGAATTTTAAATATACAGATGAATACTAAATAATTAATTTTGCTTTTCTGTGTGGCTTAAAACTACATTATACCAGTAGGGAATTTGTGGATGCAGAAATCTCTTAGATTAAGTTTGCTGAAATGTTTCCTCAAGAGTTTTTAACGCAGTCTTTATATACCTTCCTTCTCATCTCCACCATTTACCGTACATATAGTTTCTTTAAATAGACACATGTACACATATGTAAAACAACATGTAGAGTTTGTATGCATCAATATGATGCTAAGCAATGCAAATAATTTTTAAAGAATTAAAGTCGCATTCTGGCCATACATTATACAATTTTCTTATTATATTTCCTTTAGATTTATTTAGTTTTAAAAAAAATTGCATAAGAAAATTGTAAAAAATATGGCCAACCTAAGTGCACTCAAAAAACAAAATTCAGCACAAGTGAATTTACGTACAGGCTGTAGGATGTGTCTCTTGTGCTAATGTCTCTTATGTTGGCTGAAATTCTCCTCAATCTATGCCCCCACCCTGCCCCTGTAATCTTCCATTGCAGTAGGGGTTAATGGAATTGAGGAAGCAGTGATAGGCAAAAATGCCCAACTATGCCTGCTCTTTCTGCCCAGCTTCCACCATTCATAAATGCTATGTACTACAGCTTCTATGAATTAACACAATCTATGAATGCAGGATGGGCGGATAATTGAAAGCCCCCCCCCCCCCCTGTCTATAGAGCATGTTTCATTTATTAAAGGTGCATGGAAAAGGCAGGGATAGTTGGGCTGTCATGACCTTGCAATAATACTTTCTTGACCTGTCTGTCTCTTACCTGGTCTGTGTATCAGCCTTATGTCCTGTACACACAAGCATCATTTCTGTCGGAAAAAAGTTGGATGGTTTTTCCAATGGAATTCTGCTTAAGCTTGGCTTGCATACACACGGTCACACAAAAGTTCTCTAAACTTTTGAGCGTTAAGAATGCTGTGATGTACAACACTACAATGAGGCGAGAAAAATAAGTTCAATGCTTCCGAGCATGCGTCAAATTGTTTCCGAGCATGCATGTTTTTTTTCCCGTTGGAATTCCATACAGATGAACTGATTTTCATTTTTTTTGGTCGGAAAAATTGAGAACCTGCTCTCTATCCAAGTCTGTCGGAATATCCAATGAAAAGCTTTTTCCATCGGAAATTCCGACGTGTGTACACGGCATTAGGGCTTGTACTCTCACACCTGCATGTTTAAGTAATCTTCCCTCAGTGTGGCTCCACCCTAGCCTCAACAGGAACCACTATTTAACACTGTTTTCTCCAAGCCTTCCTTGCCGTGCAATATTGTGTTTGGTGTCCCGTTTCCTGCTTGCCATGTGCTCTACGTTTGTCTCTGTTACCGATCTTGTCGTGTTCTCAACTATCCCTGTCTGCTTGTGACCCTGACCTTTGACGTGTTCTCGACTATCCCTGCCTGCTTGTGACCCTGACCTTTGGCGTGTTCTCCAATTATTCTTGTCTACTAGTCACCTCGATCTTTGGCTTAGCTCCTTACTATCCCTTATCCTTGGCTGCTGCTTCCTCTCCATCCTCCTGTAGCCTATTGTGTGCGTGAACTCTGGGGGCCGCGACCTGGAGCCAGTTGCAGCACAGTCCATCCTCACCACTGGAGGCTCTGGTGACCACCTGCTGGCTCTTAGACTCCGCTCCCTGGGGAATCTTATGCTCTATATCCCTGTGGGATCCGTGTTGGTGCTCCAGTGGACCTGCCTTCCTGAACCACCTAGAGTTCCATCCGGAGCAGTCAGCTGAAGGGTCCACTACCTTAGCGGTGCACTCCTGACCCCAACGGGTTGCATTTGTCACCTGGTCTCAGGTGACCTGACATGGGCGCTCTTGAAGACTGATTGTCATTGCTTCCTTAGTTCTGTCAACCCCCACCACATTGGAAGATTATGGTGACGGGGTGGGGGGTATCAGTGGAGGAGAACTTTAGCTAACAGAAGTGACATCAGCATTTTTTTTCTATATATTTTTATTTTGACTGCATTGTAGCTCTAAGCTCTTTTACATTTCTTTTGAGTGGTGAAGGGGGTAAACTCTTTGTTAAGCTTTTATTGCCATCTGTGTTTCCATGCTAGGAAAATGTATCTATTCATAGTGTGAAACATGGTTACACAGGACTCGAGGTGAGGAGAAATTCAAGATTCTGAGTTTGTCACCACAGCGGGGGTGAAAAAAAAATACAATGAGCACAATTGTTTCAGTGACAACTGCCTGATAGGGGATTTCCCTTACTTGGGAGAGTTTTCATCTCTCTTCCTGTTGTTTCTAGAGGAGAGAAAGTAAAAGGTAAATAAATGGGACAAATATGGCAAAAAATAAAACCCTGAGCGTGTTAACCCTCCTCTATCCAAAATGAAAAGAAAAAGTTTAGGCTTTAGACATACTTTGAGGCTACACATTAAAAAATGGATGTCTCTTGGGGAATGATAGAAGGGAAGATATCTGCTCCTTTTCTGCAACATCAGATTGGTGCTTTTTCAAATAATAGACTGTCTCAAGGAACAGAGGAAGTGCTTATGCAGTTAGCCAGGATTATCTAGATTGCACAAGGTATTAAAAAATCTCTAAAGGTGAAAACTAGGCCTTATTTCCTGAGAAGGGCCCTAAATAGACCAATTCCTCTCAAGTTTATCCCGACTGGATGTCAAATTGAGGGTGACAACACTTAGGCCTCATTCACACGAGGCGTACTAAAGCAAAGATCTGCGGAGGGCTGTGTTTACCTGCATGGAGATGTACAGGTGCTCTGTGCATTTCCCATGCATGAACCCGTATTGATGTAAATTGGGACTCAATGGCTGCACAAACACAGCAACTGCTCCCAATCTGACAATTCATGTGGGTACGTGTCCCAGACCTCACAAAGTATTTATTTTCTCAGGGACACGCAGTTGCACCCCTATAGATATCAGATTGGGAACAGTGGCTGTGTACATGCTGCCACTGCAACCCAATTTTCATCAATGGGACTGCATGTATGGGGATGTGCAGAACAGCTGTAAACATGGCCGTCCAGGGGCATAAGCTTTAGAAAGCCCCACGTGATCGAATCCTTAGCTACATAAAGCAGGAAGTCAGGTGAACAGAGAAGAAAAGATACATTTTTAAGACAGCCAACTTTAACAATACAAAATGTCATAGTTCCCTAGGTTAAACCCAAGCAAAATGGTAAGTCATGCAACCATATGTTCGCAAAATTATTTCATAATACCGGGAATCTTTGTCAACATTTGTAAAGATGTAATGCTTATATGAATCCTCCTAGTTGTACCTTAAGTTACTGTATATCATTAGCTGCAATTCAAGCAATGTTAAGCACATGTCTAAGCTTGCTTACTACACTTGCTACATCCCTATGTGATTGCTGCATCCTCTCCTGTGTCTCTTTATACGGTTGTTTTTTTTAGCTGTCATTTTCACATCATTTGGAACGGTGATCGTTTTCTCTGGGGACTGACATTAACTTAGCCCATACACAGTGTAGCTATGTAATGCTGCTGAACAAGAGTATGGAAGGGTTGTATTGGCATGGATGATGAAGTAGACTTTGTTATGTTTCATCATCATGCAGCTGTTTCATGACAGATAACCATACACTTTTCAATCCTTTTGAACTTCAAGCTTCCTTCTGGAAATAGAAGTCTCCACTGACTTTGCTGTGTTGTGGAGCGTGATATAAAAAGGAGGAAAAAATGTAATTATTGTGCGAAGGACAGCTTCCCTTGTGGGCCGTCTTTGTAATTAACTGACTGTACTATTTGCAGTGTATTTAAGAGAGATGATTTTACAGCGTAATGTGACTGAAAATAGGAATGGCTTTATTATATTAATTTTCTTAGTATTACAAAATGTGGAGCATTTCTGTTACAGATAAATCAGCCATAAATTACAGCTTTTCAGCAAACCTATCACCTATAGACAGAGATTATGTATTTGCCTGTGCAGAGCCATGTTAAATGTTTAACATAAACAGAAACCGCTGAACAAAAATGTGAAGATTTACTCTACTGAAGGCTGTGTGTATAGAGCAGCCTTTTTCAATCTGGTGCCAAGGCACTGTCACGTTCCTTAGCAAAATGCTTAAAAATTGCCCAAAAATTGTATACAAGCTAGCAGGTGGATCAAGCCTTTTAGTTGTATAAAGCCACAGGTTTTTTTATTGTGAACCATTACGACTTTCTAGCCACTGGAGTTCTAACAATCAATGCTCTCATTGGTTGATTGGGAGGATGAAAAAGAAAAGAAAGGAGGGCGCACCGACCTTGTGCATTACCACTTATACATTTTAATATACACAAAATAAAAAGCAATGGTCCTACTTACAAACATTCAGTAGTAAGCGCATTTAAAACAGCTGAACCTGGACCTCACGGCACCTGCCAGTCAGACCCTAAACACCAATGTGGCTGACGCGTTTCTGGGGCGTACCCCCTTCCTCAAAGCCTAGGTGGTCTGTGATAACTCTCTCTTCCTGCAAAACATCCCTTTATAGGTGCATGTGTGCATACAGGCGCAGCCATTCGTCACTAGCTAGCTGGTCCCGCCTTTCTTACGGGACTCCGCGCACCCCATTAGTCACCCAAATGGGCTCCATCTGTGTAGAGGGGCAAGTTGATCTAGGTGCCCATCCTATACGATGGGGTACACAGCAAGTAACACAAGACTGGCAGTGCAGCAGTGCAATGGGATCACCAAACTCCCAATTACCATAAGTCTACTGGCAGCTCCACTACAGCCTGGCCTATTCGCCAGGACCTACAACAGAGCCTTTAGTGCCACAGCAGGGCCTAGGGGTACAACATGAAGGTACCCACCTGGTGAATCCTGTGCCCGAGGAGACACCCACTTCCACCTCGGGATACCACCGCTCCACCGTCGGCGCCCTGGTTTGACTGGAACGCACGCCATCCACAATCAGGAAGTGCGGGGCCTTCTGCGTTCCACCCCGCACTTCCGGTTTCGCCGTACTCGCGCGTGCGCGCGGGCATGCGCGCGCACACAGATATGCGCGCGCATAGCATGTGGGTTGTGTTCCACGGACACAGGAAGTGCGGATGTTTGCATTCCACCCGCTACTTCCGGTTTGGTGCCAGCCAGTGAACGAGCTCCCATAGCTCTAAATGACGGTGCAGGGTGCAAGAACTAACCTCCCACACCAAACTAATGTAATGTGGCCCAAAAGCCCCTGCACCATATATGCACACATACCCCCACAACAGGATGATAGCAGCCGTGCCAGAGTAGGCATATCTAGTGGGAGACGGGCTCAAGTCCATCTCCTGATGCTACTAAACATCCCTCTTAAAGGAGTATAAGACTGAATAAAAAGTGATATATATACATATAATAAATATAATAAAACATAGTATATACAGGCACATATATTAAAAGCATATATAACATACTAAAAGCACGCTGTATAAACAGCACATCTTTTAGGATACATATAAAAAGCATTCGTGGTCCAATCTGTGTGATCAGGCCATCCTAGAGTATAATAAACTAGTAGTAATATTACCGGTACTATCTACATACAAGTTTAAATAAGTATATAAATATAAATATATAGAGAATGCAAAAAGGCCCAAACGTAGGAATATAACCAATATTAGCATATATATCACTACGTAGGGGCCAGTATCTGTGCACCGATAGCACTTAGTGACAGCCCTCCTTGCACGGAACCCCTGGGACTGATCCCATGGGAATAGAGAGAGAAATATATTGTTTTTAAGACCACCTCATTTGGTTGTATCATATAGTTACAGTCTACTTGTACAGTATATATAAAAAAAAAAAAAAAACCCTATACTACGAATAGCGACAGTGTCGTCCACTAGATTAAATTAAATTAATAATTATTCACTCCAATAAAAACTCTATGTCATCCCTATCTATAGCAAGAAAAAAAAAACAGAACTTCACAGGATAGAACATTTTATCCCCCCCCTCCCAGCTCTCCAGAACATCGGCTCAAAAACTTTACTACAGATGGGTGGACCTCCACTGACTATACCAGTGCCTACCGGGCTCAATTGAACTCTATTAAGTTGTGTTATGTTATATTGTGTAGCTCAATCTCTTCATTGAGACCTTGCGGAGCCAAGGTTTTTAAAGTAAAGATCCAATAAGCCTCCCTTCTGCATAGGATCTGAAACTTTGTTTTGAAAGACTTAAGACTTTGCCTTTATACCATACTGATACACCCAGTTTGGCGATACACCAGAGCGCAGGAGGATTTTTGTGGTATATTGTGTTTGATTGGGAGGACATCAGGCACCTGCACAGCCTCCTTATTTGCTTCCTTATTTGGGCCTACCCTGCTCCTCTTCATCAGCACTGGGGGGGGGGGGGGGTCTTATTAGCTGAGTGAGGGAGAAGAGAAATATCAGAAGACTAGTCAGTACCAGTGTGCAAAGGTGTAATAAAGAAAATTTCACCTCTGTGTGGATGTTGCCGCATTATGTGAAACTGTAGTTTTTTACATTTTAGAATGGGGTGCCTTGTTTTGTTTGTATAAAAATAACAAACATGTTATACTTGCCTGCCTTGTTGCAGTGGATTTGCAATAGAGCAGCCCGGATCCTCCTCTTCTTGGGTCCCTCTTTGCTGCTTCTAGCCCCTGAATGACTATTATACAAAAATGATAAACAAAAAAAACACCAAGTGACAGATGTGTAAACAAAAAGGGACTGATCAAATGTAAGAAAAAAAGTCCAAATTGTAAATAGTGAAAAAATTAGACAATCCGTCTACATGTCAGCTAAAGCAACACTGTTAGGGACGAGCTGAGCAGCCACATTTGCAGGACAACAATCTGTATGCCAACATGCCAGGGGCACCCTTGCTCATAGCTATACTACTGACTTTAGAAGAGCGCAGAAGGAGGAGGGCACGGAGGAGGGCACGGGAGAGGATATACCGCACACGCATAGACATCTTTGGCATGAGTGATTCTGAGGTGTCTCGCATCTTCAGATTCACCTCTGCTGCCATCATGGAATTAACCACAACTCTGCAGGAGGACATCACCAGCCCAACACACCACTCACATGCAGTGCAGCCACTGGTCAAGGTCCTGGCAACACTCCATTTCCTTGCCAGTGGCTCTTTTAAAAAAACAAGTGGAGTGGTGGCTGGGATGTCACAATCCTCCATGAGCAGATGTGTGCACCAGGTTATCCCTGCAATTCTTAGACGCATGGCCAACCAAATCGTCAAACCCACCCAGGAGGACCTGCGGCAGAAGGCAATGACAGATTTCTACAGAATTGACAGATTCCCACGCACCGTGGGTGCCATTGATTGCACATATGTGGCACTCCAGCCCCCCCGTGAGACAGAGCACATGTACCACAATCGGAAGCACTGGCATTCCATCAACGTACAGGTGATAGTCGATGCCAAATGCCTCATATGGCACGTCCGTGCCAAACACCCCGGATCCAGCCATGACAGCTACATACAGTGCCTGCCGCCGAGAATGTGTTTATAGCACGACAGCATCGCGCTGATTCTCGGCGACAGGCTGCCGACATCTCGCACTCGCTGGAATAGTAAAAGCACATTCCAGCGAGTGTGTCATAGAAGCGACGGGGATCCGACGCGGATTCCCGCCAATTCTACACGTGGGCGGAGTTTGTTATGAATCCTGAGAAGGAAGTCCCCGCCGGATTTTAAATAAAAATCCGGCATGGGTTCCCCCCTCAGGAGCATAACGGGCCCTTAGGTCTGGTATGGGTTGTAAGGAGACCCCCCTACGCCAAAAAAACGGCGTGGGGGTCCCCCCACAATCCATACCAGACCCGTATCCAAAGCACGCCGGCCGGCCGGTCAGGAGGGGAGTGGGGGGCGAGCGAGCGCCCCCCCCCCCTCCCGAGCCGTACCGGGCAGCATGCCCTCAACATGGGGGGGTCAGGTGCTCTGGGGCAGGGGGCGCACTGCAGCCCCCCACCCCAGAGCACCCTGTCCCCATGTTGATGAGGACAGGGCCCCTTCCCGACAACCCTGGCCGTTGGTTGTCGGGGGTATGCGGGCGGGAGGCTTATCGGAATCTGGAAGCCCCCTTTAATAAGGGGGCCCCCAGATACCGGCCCCCCACCCTAAGTGAATGAGTATGGGGTACATTGTACCCCTACCCATTCACCTGCAAGAAAAGTGTAAACACAAATAAACCACACAGTGTATTGAAATATTTTATTAGTTGGCCGCCGGGGGGGGGGGTGTGTATGATCGCTTTTATAAAAGCACCCCCCTCCGGCGGGCTTCTGCGGGGGGGGTGGGTGCCGCTGTTCTTCACCGCCGTCTGGTTCTCTTCCGCCGCCGGGGGGGGCGCTTTGATAAAAGCGCCCACCACCCGGCGGGCTTCCTTCGACATCTTCGGCGGCGGGGGGGTCTTCTCCCACTCTCCGGGGTCTTCTCCCGCTCTCCGGGGTCTTCTCCGGCTCTCCGGGGGTCTTCTACGGCTCTCCGGGGGTCTTCTCCGCTCTCCGGGGGTCTTCTTCTTCTTCAGGACTCGCCGCCGCTATCTTCGTGTGTTAGCTCAATTACTGGCGGCGGCGAGTCCCCTCTTCTGTGACGTCGTCTTCTTCTTCTTCTCCAGATGTTGACGCGACGCTTCCTTCCGCTGTTATGGCTGGCACGCGGCTCGCAGCGAGTTATATAGGCCTGTCTTGTGACGTCGCAGTCCCATCATGCTCCGGTAGGTACCACGTGCTACCTACCGGAGCATGATGGGACTGCGAAGTCACAAGACAGGCCTATATAACTCGCTGTGAGCCGCGCGCCAGCCATAACAGCGGAAGGAAGCGTCGCGTCAAAATCTGAAGAAGAAGAAGAGAAGAAGACGTCACAGAAGAGGGGACTCGCCGCCGCCAGTAATTGAGCTAACACACGAAGATAGCGGCGGCGAGTCCTGAAGAAGAAGAAGACCCCCGGAGAGCGGAGAAGACCCCTGGAGAGCCGTAAAAGACCCCCGGAGAGCCGGAGAAGACCCCGGAGAGCGGGAGAAGACCCCGGAGAGTGGGAGAAGACCCCCCCCGCCGCCGAAGATGTCGAAGGAAGCCCGCCGGGTGGTGGGCGCTTTTATCAAAGCGCCCCCCCCCCCCGGCGGCGGAAGAGAACCAGACGGCGGTGAAGAACAGCGGCACCCACCCCCCCGCAGAAGCCCGCCGGAGGGGGGCGCTTTTATAAAAGCGATCATACACACCCCCCCCCCCGGCGGCCAACTAATAAAATATTTCAATACACTGTGTGGTTTATTTGTGTTTACATTTTTCTTGCAGGTGAATGGGTAGGGGTACAATGTACCCCATACTCATTCACTTAGGGTGGGGGGCCGGTATCTGGGGGCCCCCTTATTAAAGGGGGCTTCCAGATTCCGATAAGCCTCCCGCCCGCATACCCCCGACAACCAACGGCCAGGGTTGTCGGGAAGGGGCCCTGTCCTCATCAACATGGGGACAGGGTGCTCTGGGGTGGGGGGCTGCAGTGCGCCCCCTGCCCCAGAGCACCTGACCCCCCCATGTTGAGGGCATGCTGCCCGGTACGGCTCAGGAGGGGGGGGGGCGCTCGCTCGCCCCCCACTCCCCTCCTGACCGGCCGGCCGGCGTGCTTTGGATACGGGTCTGGTATGGATTGTGGGGGGACCCCCACGCCGTTTTTTCGGCGTAGGAGGGTCTCCTTACAACCCATACCAGACCTAAGGGCCCGTTATGCTCCTGAGGGGGGAACCCATGCCGGATTTTTATTTAAAATCCGGCGGGGACTTCCTTCTCAGGATTCATAACAAACTCCGCCCACGTGTAGAATTGGCGGGAATCCGCGTCGGATCCCCGTCGCTTCTATGACGGCTTTGTCTCCATCGCGGCAAGCCAGCTCGGCGCTGGCTCCCGCGATGGGGCTCGCAAGTGCTCAATCTCGCCGAGAAAGGGAGCGAGATTGACACAATATCGCGGTCAACCACTGTATACAATCAGAGCCCCATCCCAATGAAATTCGAACAGAACATGTATGGGGACAGCTGGCTGGTTGGTGAGTGACATGGGTGGCAGGCATGACTGTCCCCCTCCCCCATGATGCACACATCACAAGGGGCACATGCACTACTAACATCCTCCTGTCTTTTCCCTTCCAGGTGACTCTGCATATGCACTGGGACCCCATCTCATGACTCCTATCCAGGAACCCCCAAACCCCAGGAGATGAAAGATACAATGAAGCCACGCCCAAACCCGTGCAGTCGTGGAGCGCACCTTTGGCCTCCTAAAGTCACGTTTCTGAAGCCTGGATAAGTCTGGGAGTACCCTGTTGTATTCCCCCAACTTTGTATGTCAGATCATCGGTGCATGTTGCATGCTGCACAACTTCGCAGTGAGAAAGGGCCTGGAGATTGACATACGTGATGACCTGACCCCCGAACCAGACAATCCCCTCCTAACCGAGGCTACCCCGTCTTCTGAGGGAAGAGCAGCCAGGAGACAGCTCACATTAGGCATCTTTGCATGTTAAACACACACATTAATCATGGCACAATGAGAATGCATGCATGCACACCACTGTGGTCCCTAGCACAGACACATCACATCCTCATGAAATTGGATTGGCACAAGCCCACCATGCAGGACTTGTGAGCAGCAACGCCACGCCACGGCTCCAATTATGTCACTGTACATTCATACACCATTCACACGGACCTGGGGATCACTTCTCCCTGGTCCTGGGGAACCCTTCTCCACCACAAATGAGGGTGACACCTCTTTTGTCACCCCCACAATCAGAAATTATTCACAACCCAAAAAAAAAATTGTCCAGCACCCAAAAAAATGACCAGCAAAAAAAAAAACTGTAAAAAAAAAATACCGCCGCCTGGGGCGCCCACGGCCACGATCCCGGCTCCTCTGGGCCAACTCATGAGGGAGGGGGGGTAATCCGGGGAAGGAGGAGCATCCCCTGGTCTCTGCCCACCTGGCGGCCTGCCCTCCAAGGCCACTGCAATTCGAGTGAGGCCATCATTGAGCATTGCCGTATTGGCCTGGATAGCCTGGGTGAGGGCCCTCACATCCTGACCAAGGGCCCTCACATCGTGACCAATGCCTGCTGTGTTAGCCTGCTGGTCATTTAGGCAATTGATCAGGGCCAGGGAGTTGCAGGCCATGTCCCCAAGCGTATCCTTTATGGAGGACAGGCTCTCCTCCATCCACCCCAAAGTCTGGCTGACCTGTCCCAGATGGCGGGTCTGAAGAGCCTGGTCCCTTCTCAGGTTGGCGGGCAGAAACTCGGCCACCCCCCTGAGTTTTGTGGGGTGCCTTCCTGCCTCCAGATGAGGCTTGTGGCCGAGGAGAAGGGGAGCTCCTTGGGAGGGGAGCCCTGTTGGGGGAGGAGTGGGAGGGGCTACCCCGGATGGAGGCCTGGCTGCTGCCAGCTGCTGCCAGCCATAGGGAAAGCCTCCTCCAAAAATAACAAGTCATTCCCTGACATGTTCTCCTCCTCCAACTCAAACTCCTCCTCCTCAACCTCCTCCGAGGACTCCGGCCTTGTCTGGGGGTCTTCATCAGGCTGCTGTCCCGGGGATGATGCAGTCAGGCCAGATGGCCCAGCACCCTCCTGCACATCTGTGGATGACACAAAACATTCAGAGGTTGGAGGATCCACACACTTGCCACATATTCCCTTCCCTCCACACACATGCTACACACCAGAAAAAAAACAAAACGTACCTGTCCTCACGGCCTCCTGACTGGAGTCAAAGCCAGGCAGCCCCTTCCACTTGCTGCCTGTTGAAGGTCTGGGCCACCGCACGCTCCTCCTCAGTCAGCCTAACAGGGCATGGTGGGCTCCCTCCAGTGCCCCTGGCATGGGAGGCAATCTTGGCCAGCTTCCCACGGACCACACGCCGGAGGTCATTAATCTTCTTGGCGATCCCCTGGCGTGTCTGGGTCTCCCCCCCCAACGTGTTGACCTGGTCGGTAATTTCCTGCAATATCCGTGCCTTCCTGGCCAGGGTGGTGTTGGCACTCTCGGGGCGTGCAGGAAACGGCCATATTGTGTAATGGCCCTGGCAAGAATGCCCTTCTCCCCCAAAGAAAAGAAAAATTCAACTTTTGCTTCCTTTCACTCATGTTCTCACAAACTGCAACCAAAACAATCACCAAAAATCAGTCACCAAAAATCAGACACCAAAAAGCAGACAGCAAAAAGCAGACAGCAAAAAACAGACAGCAAATAAGTATCAAAAACAGTCACCAAACAACACTCTGAAAACCACTATCAAAAACACTATACTAAACAGTCAAGAAATATATCAAACACAAGTCACAAACTGACAAACGCGAACAGACAACAGAACAAAAGCACCTTGCTGTATAGGGAGGGATACAAAGGGATGTGCTTTTGCAAAGGAAGTGCGTTTGTTTCTGTCTATTTAAGCTCTCTGCGTAGCTCACTAAGTTGACCGGGCCAAGTTCCAATCTCACTGATTGCGCCGTTCCCGAGTTGTGAGCATGCGCAGAGAGGTGCTGACCATGGTCTGCTTCATGTGCGCATGCGCAATCCGGCCGGCCCTTTATTTGCATGGGGTCACGGCTCATTTCAATGGAACACACCCACGTCCTTCCCAAATTGAATTACTCTACCTTACGCCTCTGAAATTACGTTTCACCAGTGCAAATTTCTGCGCAAATACTACGAGGATACGGTAATTGCGCCTCTACATTGCGCCGGTCTAACGTAAAGGAGGTGTGCTACTCCGGTCAAAATATGCGCCACTGTACGTGAATCTGGTCCTCAGTGTTTATAACCATATAATCACTTAGCGCTACAATTTATATGTTTTGTTTGTTACCTACTTTTGTTCACTGTTTTTTGTAGCTGCTCACCCATTAGATAGCGTGGATTTATTTTGTTTTATACTCTGCTCCTAGCCCCTCCCTCCTGTTGAGTGCTCCTACAGCAAGCAGCTTGCTATGGGGGCACCCGAGCCGAGTCACAGCTCCTTGTTTCCATTCACACACAGCGCTGTGTTCGGCCCCGACCCCTCTCTCTTTTCATTGGCTAACTTTGATTGACAGCAGCGTGAGCCAATGTCGCTGCTGCTGTGTCTCAGCCAATCAGGAGGGAGAGTCGCACACGACCAAGACACTCGTTGACATTGCTGGACAGAGAGGGGGCTCTGGTAAGTATTAGGGGGTGCTGGGGCAGCTGCTGCACACAGAAGGATTTTTAACCTAATGTGTAGAATGCATTAAGATAAAGTAGCCTTCTGACTTTACAACCACTTTAGGTATGCATTGCCATTTGTTTCTGTTTTATTTAAAATTAAATGCTTTCTTAAAGAGCATACTAAGTGTAGGCATTCACATTAGTCTATGTATAGGCTGTCATACGCAAGTAAAGATTATGGAGCAATATGTGTTTTCTGTGGTTCCATGAAATAATCTCATTATGTATGGAGCAACAAAAATTGTATTAAGGAACATTCTGTAATTAGTGTCTGTCTTAATTATTGGACTCAATAATTGTTTATTTCATTGGAGATGGAAAGCGATAACTGGGCATTAACATTGCTGCTTTGTAAAATGTAATAAGTAGAGCTCCATGCCTGCATGCAATGGAAGATTTATGTATTGTTGAAATGTAGCTGGTCCAGTGGTTTGATTGTTCATTGCTGAACAACCAGGTCCCCCGTGTAAAGCCATTGTAATAAGGTAATTAAATATAGACTGCCATCACATTTGCAAATTAAGCCTTAAAATGCATACAGGGAGAATTGCAAAAGAAAGAAGAGAAAAGAGCACACCTACATAATGTAGTAGAATTGTTTATTGTATAAATAAAAGCTAAACTCACAAATGTACTGTATGTGAACGTTAGTCAGAGGGGAAAGCTAAAACCACACAGAAGCTATGAACTTGCCTAGTGCTGTAGAAACCTAATTCTGGTTTTGGACTGATGCATTTTAGGACCCCCTCACCTTTCCTGAAGTTGAGACAGCCAGGTAGAGACACTCTTGTTCATACATCTGTTGGGCTGAAACCTCTGGACATTATAAGGTTGAAACCCAATAATCTGATGCTCAAGATGACGTCAGAGTGACCAAACGCATAGGGAGGAGTCTACATACGCCTTTGCATCACTTCCGGTTAGGGTTACAAACAGGATTCCTATCAGGGCTAGTGTCTGCATTACATGTTTTAAACAATGTATACTAATGTGAGTATATTTCCATATATTTTTAATGGAATAAAAGTTTTAAATAGTATTACACTATTGGGCGTCTTTTCTCCTTCACATGATAACGTTTGGAGAAAGATCTCGGATTGGCCACCTTCCAGGGTGCTACGTACACAGTGGAAAATACTGTGAATACCCCGGCGGAGTAAGAAACATCTGGTGAGTGCAGTCACAATAAGAGCACGGATAAGCCACTCGCACCACGATCACTTGATGAACAGGCCAAGAAAAAACGATTTTGTTTACAAGCACTAAACACTTTTCTGAGCAGCAATCACTTTAAAATACATTTATTTATAGGAACTTGACTTTATTTAAATATTCTGTTTGCATTTCCTGTTTACATTTTTTTTTTGGGCATTTATTTTTTGTATACTCCAAGCATCAAAATCCGCTTGAATGTCACTATATTGTTTATTATTTAGCTTCTCTATTGAGACCAAACACCCAGGGCTTTTAGCTCAATCACGGCTGAATGAGGTCACACCTGTTATAGGCATAAATTCATTAACCCCACCACCACAAATTCCAGCACACTTATCAAGCGATAATGTATAGGTCTCTTCAGACCACTCACCCAACACAAGTCACTTTACCAAACTCACGACACCACTGGTATTAATTAATTAACAGAACAGCGCCACACCTACTTCACCCCCCCTATTTACACAATCTCACTCCACTTAGGTGGTAGTAATCTGTAGAGGCAGCAGTTCTTTGTTTTCCTTTTTCTCTTTTTTATTATTTTTATCTTTCTTCTGCCGTGCACTTTTCTCTTGCGCGGAATCACATACAACCTTTTCAAATAATTTTTGTCCATTCAGGTGACACTGTGCTGAGGCACACACCATACCTGTCACATATTGGTGCTGGACCCTGATAAAAAAAAGTTGGGGCTTGTCAGATCCAAGTTGTATCTAATTTGGTGATTTAGAGAGCAGCACTACAGTGCATGTCTGTAGAATTTATGGTGGTGTATTTACAGCATTGGAAGATCCACATATAAACCTCTGAAATAAAAAACTGAACATAGCATTCACTCATAAAAGATAACGTGCACTTGCCTTAATCCATAGTTACAAAGTTAATCTGGTTGAAAAAAGACACTAGTCCATCCAGTAGTGTCTAATGTGAATTTCGGCTGCTGTCTTTTTCCCCTTCAATCTGCATCTATCACTTCTCACAACTTTCCCTGAAACCAAGTAATTCATGGTGATGGTCCACCACTCCACCCCCAGCTCACAGAAGGTGATTGACAGTTTCAGATTTGCATGTTTTCTTGTGAGACTGTGTAGAGGTGGTGTGTCCATTTCCTCCCCTCAGACATCAGATTACCCTCATATCTGTGCAGTATATGATGTCAGATCTCCACCCCCTGCCTCCTGGAAGCAGTGACATTTTATCTGATCTTTGGAAGGCTGTGGAGAAGAGGGCTGCAGATAAACATATACAGCTTATGTAGAAGGATTTACTTCATCACTGTGTATCACCTAAGGATAGTCAATTCAGTGGGCTTATGTAAGGGTCTATTACTACTATTTTGGATGCTTTTTTAAAGGTTTTTGTAATTTTTACAGAAATCTTAACAAAAAAAAAAAAATACAATGGGGTATATTTAAACTATACCCCACTGTACCTTCTCTTCATACAACACATAAAATAAAGTTATTTATATCGTGTTGGTGTTTTAGAATTCAACAAAGATTGTAGCATACATGTTTACTTTAGTGATTTATCTATTTATCACTGAATTGCTAGTTCAATAATGTTAACGTGACTCCATATCTCAGTTTTTGTTTAGGACTGATCAGCAATTATTACTATGCGTGAGAATGTTGAGATAGGGTAACAGTCTTAATTCCACCTTTAGTGAAAATGCTATTAAACTACACATGTTGACATCTTAAAGCGGGGGTTCACCCTAAAAAAAATTCTAACATTACATTGAGCAGACTCCTGAGAGTGAGAGTATGCTGTTCTTTTTTCCGTACATACCATTTTAGCGATACTCTCACTCTCAGCAGTCTGCTTAATGTAATGTTAGAATTTTTTTTTAGGGTGAACCCCCGCTTTAAACAAATATTCAATGTGTATGAAAATAGTACCCTCTGTCAAGTGTAATTCAAATCTAATGCCGCTTACACACGACCGTTTTTCGCATTATGAAAAATTACATTTTTTTTAATGTCATTAAAAACGACTGTGTGTGGGCTCCAGAGCATTTTTCGCGACGTTAAAAATGGGCATTAAAAATGTAGAACATTTCACATTGTCGTTTTCAATGTTGTAAAAAATGGTTGTGTGTGGGCTTTAACGACGTGAAAATAACGCGCATGCTCAGAAGCAAGTTATGAGACGGGAGCGCTCGTTCTGGTAAAACTAGCATTCGTAAAGCAGATAGCACATTCATCACGCTGTAACAGAGTGAAAAGCACGAATCGTCTCTCACCAAACTTTTACTAACACAAAATCAGCAAAAGCAGCCCCAAGGGTGGGGCCATCCGAATGGTACTTCCCCTTTATACGTGATGTACGCCACTGTGCTTTGCTAGAGCAATATTTTTTCACGATCGTGTGTAGGCAAGGCAGGCTTAACAATAATCGGGTTGAATTTTTTTTCTAGACCATTAAATATGGTCGTGTGTACACGGCATAACACTAACTATGCTTAAAAATGCTCACTCCCCCTCCTGCTCCCTCTACTGCCTAACTTGGGTAACAAGGATTTGTATACTTTCCTATTTTTAGTTCCCTATGGTCATGTGATCCCACAATGCTTGCTCCCCTGTGTGAGTGAGCGGCACTTGCATTGGAGAGAAGGGAGTGCAACAATGGCTGGGACATGGGAGGTGTGGGGAGGTTTAGTTTGCGAAGTGTGGGGAGGTTTAGTTTGCGAGGTGAGGTCTGTTTACAAGTTTGGTTGCTGTTCTTGGAATTTGAGGTTTAAAATCCCTGTTACAGACCCCATCCAAGTTTTTTTTCTCTCCTCACAATGGATGCAGTATTCTGGAAGGACATGTTACAGAAGGCTCAAACTGATAGGGGTACCCTCTCTATATGTCATAATCACTCGGTTCTCCTGCTCCTCATTCCAGCGTCTGGGTATTGGCTGTTGTGTTCCCACTGTTTGTGTTTACCCGCAAGGTGATTGATCTGGTCAGTCACCTGATATAAGCAAACCGAACACTCCTTTCTTGCTTATGATGGAGACAGAGTTACTTGCATTGCTCCTGATCAAGCCTCCCGTTTGTCTGCTCTGCTTTGCTGTTGGATTTCCCT
The DNA here is from genome assembly GCA_029574335.1 of Rana kukunoris. Lineage (NCBI taxonomy): Eukaryota > Metazoa > Chordata > Amphibia > Anura > Ranidae > Rana > Rana kukunoris. The sequence continues at coordinate 353,082,999 of CM056050.1, read as the reverse complement.
GCATATGACCTGGATTGTATATTGGACTATTCCCTGAACTCAGCCTGCCTTTTACCTAGCCTGTCAATGGATCGGATATTGTACTATTCCCTAAACTCAGCCTGTCTTTTATCTGGACTGTCATAGGACCATGCTATCTGTCTTCTAAACTGCAAATAGTCTGTTGTTTGCTCTGTTCGCATCTGCCCTGGTGTGGTGGCCAGGCACTATAGCATAGTGTATAAGTCCTGGTGGCAATCAAGTACCAGTAGGCTTGCTTGCCTCAAGGGAAAGGGGGCTGCTATAGCACACAGTTGCTAGCTTTATTTTCTGACCACCTACATTGGGGTAGATTTGACATTCATGACATTATGGATACCTCCCTTAAGGATAAGGTTGATGAGGATAAGGATCTGTATGATAGGAAGTCCAGGACATGGTGGAAGTTTTCCAGTACCAGATCTGACTCAACCAGCGTCAGTCTGCCCCAGTCAGCTTTATGGAGCGGGCTGCGAGACTGCTAACACTGGAAGACACTATGACAATACATATTAAATACGTCTTCAAAAAAATTCCAGAACAGAAACAAAATATTTACCTCAGGGGACTTCACATACAGACCTTTTCTACCAATAAAGGAATAACAAATTAATTGAATCTGAAACGGAAGCAGAATTTACAAACTTGTTTTCGCAAATTATGTATTTTTTTGATTGATAATTGTGAACAAAAGCTGGTAGGGACCAATAAATACAGGAGCGTGAAATATGTTCCTCTATTGAAAAACTCAATAAAGAGATTCTAAGCAAAAAAGAGGGCAAACTGGAACAAGATAGGTATGTCTCCATATTAGGTAAAGCCTACAAATGGAATAGGATAGTTAGCTTTAGGGTCAGACATGGGATCTTGGGAGGGGGCGCTCTACACAAGAAGAAAGCAGCATATCTAAAGCTGAATATGTGGACAGGGGGGAGTGGGACACCCAGGTGGACTAAACAACGCAAGGGGGAGCACTCAAAAAGAAAAATTAAGTTTTGAATGAGACAATTGATGATACACCTTCAAAGTGTGCCTTCTGTTCACAAAGACTAAGATTGTGGTGGTGGACGACTAGCAAACAATGGGGGTGTATGTGGTTGGGTTGCATAGAAGTAGGAGGAGTAGGAAAAGGTGTCAGGGAAGAACAGTAAAGAGGGAGAGGATGAGCTGTACACATACTGGGGAATTGGGACAGCCACACAAGCCTTAAATAGGGGGTGGGGGGAAGGGTCCCAGCTCCAGGAGACAGGGGATAGAACAGTATATGCACAAGATGAACAAACAATAGGTCAAGGTGATCTTAAAATAATTTTTTGATGTCTTGCATAACTTTCCTCCATATTGTAATTATGCAGTTCGAACTCCTCACCAGTTTGCTGTCCTGGTACATGTGTCATCTTCATTGCCTATACCCCAACTTTGTCCAAAAACCTCAATGTGCACGCAAATATGTGAACTGTTGGTTTATCTGGTTATCAACCACTGAGTGTTACAACTCTCAACAGTTAGTTATCATTTACAGTTAAAAAAAATAAACCCTTGAAAGAAGCAAAAACAAAGGGGAGGGCGGTTTCACATGCATACTGCTCAGGTGCCATAGCAAGGGAGAAAGGGAAAGCCTCCTAATTAAGATGCTCAAAGTAAAATAAAATGTTTCCCATCACTCCCCTATATTTAATATGTCCCCAACACGTCCCACCAGAAATGTCCCTGCATACAATTCTCCTATGTCTAGACTTGAGTAGACATAATGCATAAAAAGGCACAACTGAAAATAGTGATTACCCCCTCCGTCTCCTTGATTTTGCTTCTTAATTAACTCTTAAGTCCTAAACCGTTATTAGTGAGCGTTGCAATACTTATTTGTGTACTAGTTTTAAACCAAGCTTAAAATCTTTATTTAAACATTATAAGAATTGGGTTGTCAACAATAAAGGCAACTCTGGGATATAGATGGCTTAGATAGATTTATAGAGGCAGAAATAGTACTTCAGGGGTTAAGGAACTGTGTTCCAACTGCAGAGCACCTTCATACTAAGAGGTTTTTGAAAAGTTGGATCAAAGAATGCACATCGCATAGTCTGAGAGTCATGAATTTGATTATGGTAGAGGAAAATATTCAGCTAGTGGAGTTAAATAGTTCGATTGAGAGGAGTGTGTTGACATTAGATGAATATAAATTACATCAGTACTTTGAAAGGTTGAATTTTAGATTAAACAGGTAAAAAAGATACCAAAAGTATAAAGGAACAAAAGCAAGAAAAGTTCTTGAGAGATATATAGTGGATCTTGATCAGGATTCATTTTTTTATGTTTCAGAAACCAAGGGAAAATATAAAAGAAAAAAAAAAGAATTGACAGAAGAAGGGGAAGTATCCAGATAAGAATGACTGATCAACGGATTTGAGGTCATCATTCTGACAGGTTTCCCTTTAAATCAGCATCACTACTCAGTATTTGAAAAGAAAGGTTTAATTTCTGTCCAATGCAGGATGTACAGGAATATGAAGTCTGTACAGATATTCGACTCCTTTTGAAAGGGGTACAGTTTAAAAAAGGTTTTAGGTTAAATCTGTCGAACAGTTGTAGAAATTATTATCTGTTGATGCTGAGGAGTGTATTGGTGAAGGAGGATGATTACTTTTTCTTTTGAGGTTGATGACTTTGTATTGTTAGAGGAAATACACAGTGGAGATCATGTAAGCAGATTACAGGAAATGTGCCTTTTGCATACACGTGTTAGACTTAAATCCTTCACAATGCCTCATCTGATATACATTTATTCATATTTATGGAAGTAGTGGAAAGGAATCTACATGACCTGGACAGGTATGCTATTATGCAGGACAACCCTCAATGAACAGAAAACCTTGCTAGAATTACATGTGGTCAATGGCACGTGGCCCTAATAATTCAATGATGTCACTAGTATCTTCCACCGCTTGTTTTATGTGCGGGGGGGGGGGGGGGTGGATGGGGGACTCAGCAGCAACAGCAGCAGCAGCTTCTGAATGGGCCAGTGTCTTATCAATAAATGCCCCCTGTTAAAAAATTCCCGCCTGGTACTGCGGAAGCCCAGCACTTGCACACATCCAAATTGACGATCAGCTGTACACTGCACCTGTGCACTATACCCGACATAGTGCCACACGCTCCTGATGCTTGTGCAAGTTTGTAAGGGGTGGACTTGTTCATGATGGGCGGGTGTGAGGGGTGGATGTCTACATGAGGTGGGCGTATTTTTTAATGATGGGCAGTGCTGTCACGAAACTCAAACACATCTCCTAAACAAATATATTCCTGCTATTATTTCTACACATGTTAAGGGCAACACATGTAGGAAGAATAGCAGAGATATATTTGTTTAGGAGATGTGTTTGAGTTTCGTGACAGCACTGCCCATCATTAAAAAATACGCCCCCTTCTGTTGCCATCAGCCCCTCACACGAGCCCTACATGAACAAGCCCGCCCCTTGAAGACTTGCACGAGCATTGGGGGCGTATTCCAATGTTCGTCGGCTTTCGGCCACTTAGTTGATTTACTAAAGACAAATGGGTATTTTCCACATTGTGAAGGGCTCCGGACACCCTGTTGGGTATCTCTGCCAAAAAGCTGCATCCTAAATTTTGGAACACAAGACCTGCAAGTCTGGCTATAGTTACCCCAATAACTAGGCAATACCAGTTTTGGAGTAAACCAGAATAATAACTGTTTATTTAAACACAGGTACAGAGATATACATTCAGGGGACAATCCTCCCTTTTTTGCATACTGACGCAGGGCGGGGTAAACTTTACCTCCACCAGTAGCATGACACAGGTGTATTCAACTTTTTCAATAGTAGACTGTCTTTGGGAGGGGCTGCTGGAGAAATCCCCCCTTCCCTCTCACAGCTAATCCACATAGACATATACATCCCATAATAGATCGCTCCCAAGGCAGACACAAACATTGGGATACAGGCATACCTCAAACGATCTAGTAAAAGTATACAACAGTCCCAAGTGGGGAGCCCCTTTATTCATTCAGTACACACACAAGCCCTGTAAAGAAGAAATCAGTATACATACGTTTTTTGAAGTC